>APFE031347726.1:0-11505 GCA_000404065.3 Pinus taeda
AGTTTGGTACAGGCATTCCATTGAAGGGTACTCTTCCTAGCTCGAATTCTGATGTATACATGTTCACCCACTTGATATCCTTTAAATGTTCTCTTCTGGTCTGCAAAATTCTTCTGCCTATCTTGTGCCATCTTTAAATTAGCTCGAACCCTTTTTACCATGACCTCCATCTCTTCCAACATTTTAGGTCCTAACAAGAATTTGTCCTCCGGTCCACCCCAACTGGAGGGCGTGTGGCACTTCCGGCCATAAAGTACTTCAAAGGGGCTCATCTTCAAGTATGAGTGGTAGCCATTATTATAGGCGAATTCCACTAGATGTAGATACTCCCCCCATCGCGTAGGTTGCTGCATCACATAAGACCTCAACATGTCCTCTAACACTTGATTCACTCGCTCAGTCTGTCCGTCAGTTTGCGGATGGTATGCGGTGCTGTAACTCAACTGAGTTCCTAGACCTTCAAATAAGTTCCTCCAAAAAGCTGAGGTAAACTTAACATCACGATCAGATATTATTAGTTTCGGTAGCCCGTGAAGTTTAAATATATTTTGCATAAAAATGTTTGTGATTTGAGCTGCACGATAAGTGGATTGAACCGGTATAAAGTGAGCTGATTTGTTGAGTTTATCCACCACTACCATTATTGAATCATTACTCCTTTTGGACTTTGGCAAACCGGTGATAAAGTCCATGGTTATGGTCTCCCATTTCCATTCTGGTATGGGTATCGGCTGTAGCAGTCCTGCAGGATGCTGATGTTCAGCTTTCACTTGCTGACATTCCAAACAGCGCGCCAGGTATTCTACAACATCTTTCTTCATGCCTGGCCAGTAATACTCCTTCCTTAGTGAGGTGATTAATTTCTGGTAACCAGGATGCCCTGCATAGGGACTTCTATGATTTTCATCCAGAATCTTTTCTTTAATACTGCTCTGATTGGATATGTAAATCTTCTTCTGAAAACACAACATGCCGGCTGCATTCAAGGTGTAACCTTGTTGTATGGAACGGACATCTGAATTTTGCACCAAATGCCTCTTTTGCAAATAAATATGATCTTGCATCGTAGCCTCCTCAATCTCTTGGTTAAGGGTGGACCATCCTTGACTGATACCAATCTCATAAATGCAATGCACTTTTCGACTTAGTGCACCAGAAACTCTGTTCTCCTTTCCCTTTAGGTGCTTAATTTCAAAATCGAAATTTCCCAAAAAGTCCACCCATCTTGCCTGTCTTGCGTTTAAAGTAGGTTGACTAAAGTAACTAGTCAAACTGTGGTGATCCGTCATCAACAAAAATTTCCTCCCTACTAAATAATGACGCCACATCTTCAAAGCATGGATCACAGCGGTTAATTCCAGATCATAGGCGGAATATTTCTGCTCATGTTCCTTTAACTTTCTGGATTCATAAGCAATCACCTTGCCCTCCTGCATTAGTACTCCACCCACGCCCTCCTTGCTGGCATCTGTACAAACTACATATTCCTTTTCGGGGTCTGCCACACACAGAACAGGTGCTGTGGTAAGTAAATGTTTGAGCTGTTCAAAACTCCGTTGACAGTCTGCTGTCCATTTAAATGCTTTTCCCTTCTTTTGCAAGGAGGTAATAGGGTAGGCAACTCTAGAAAAACCCTCTACAAACTGCCGGTAGTATCCAGCCAGTCCGATGAAAGATCGAATGTCTGCTACATCCTTGGGTGTAGGCCAATCCATTATAGTTTTAATCTTTTCGGGGTCTACAGCTATACCTTCCTTTGTAATAATATGACCCAAATACTGGATCTGCTCTTTATAGAAATCACATTTGCTGAATTTTCCATATAACTGATGCTCCCATAAAATCTGTAACACTATTCTTAGATGTTCCTCATGCTCTTTCCTATTCCGGGAGTAGATAAGTATATCATCAATAAAGATCAATACAAATTTGTCTAAGTATTGATGAAATACACTATTCATTAAACACATGAATGTTGCAGGCACATTAGTTAACCCAAAAGGCAGTACCACAAACTCGTAATGTCCATAACGAGTACGAAAAGTGGTCTTGGCTATGTCTTCATCTTTTATTCAAATTTGGTGGTACCCTGATCTCAAATCGATTTTTGAGAAGATGGTCGCCCCCTTCACTTGATCAAACAGCTCGTCAATGCAGGGTAGTGGATATTTGTTTTTGACTGTTAGTTCATTCAGCTGTCTATAGTCTATGCACATTCGCAGAGTCCCATCTTTCTTCCTCACAAACAGCACAGGTGCTCCCCAAGGAGAGACACTGCGACGGATGTACTTCTTTTCTAGCAGCTCTTGCAGCTGCATTTTTAACTCAATTAACTCTGGCACACTCATCCGATAGGGTGCCCGAGGTACTGGGGCTGCTCCGGGTATCAGCTCAATGGTGAAATCCAAATCCCTTCTGGGTGGCAGCCCTAGAATCTCTTCAGGGAATACATCTGTAAATTCTTGCACTACAGGTATATCTTTAACAGTTGTAACCTTATCCACTGAATCTGCAAACCCCACTTGCACTGCATAAATCTGACACTTATTTCGGATACATTTAACCAGTTGGGAGGCTGTGATCGGCCGAATCTGCACTGGTTTCTGGATGCCTTGGATTTCCTTTCCCATACCCAGCTCATCTCTATAAGAAACTGTTTTTGTTTTACAATTAATTATAGACCACCATCGTTCCAACCAGTCCATTCCTATCAGCACGTCATAGGAACCAAGAGGGAGTACATTTAACTTAGCTGTTATGATTTGGCCAGCTAACTTTAATGGACAATTACTGACTTTGGTTAGTACTCTTTTTTTGGTCCCGGTGGCCAGCTGTACTAACCACGGGCTTTTAAATTTAGTGGTTTGCAAACCACAGCTTTCTACCACTTTAGGACTTATATAGCTTAGAGTAGCTCCTGGGTCTACTAAAACAGAAACAGCTCGGTCAAAGATCTTACCTTCGAACTCTATCATAGTTGGCTGGTAATCAGCTTGCCGATCTTCCAGTGCTGCATTTATTCTGGGCATGGATCAGGCCACATCTCCTACTGTTCAAGCTTCGTAGATTTGGGACAATTGATCACTGTCCTTTCGATGAGGGCAGTTTCTGATATAATGGGGTCCGCCACAGCCCCAACACTGAACAGGTGGTCGAGCAGGGCCTTCAGTGTCCAATCTAACTTGCTGTTCACTGTATTTGGAATCTGCAGGAGGTTTGAATCTGCTCTGAGTTTTGGTTGGATTTTTAGTACTGGTTCCTTTCGAAAATCCTTTTTAAAACTGCTGCGTGCTCCTTTACTACCCATAGGTATTTTACTGCCTCGTTTATCTGTCCAATGCTTTCCAGGATTTTCTCCTTTTGATTTATTCTGCTGATAACACAGTCTTGCTTTTCGGATTGCTTCGTCCATGGTTTTCAGATTATCGAACTCTATCCTTTCTCGCATTGTCAAAGGTAGGCTACTAACAAATCTTTGTACTTTAGCCTTCTCTTCACAAATATAGGGCACATAGCGAAGCAGGGATGTGAACTTGGTTACAAACTCATCAATGGTTTGCTGTCCCAGCCGAAGATCGTGAAATTCGCGTGCCTTTTCATCATAAAACCGCTCTGTTAGGTACTTTTCTTTAAAATATCCTTGAAACTTTTCCCATGCCACATCCTGTTCACTTATTCCCCGCACCATCTTGACCTCTTCCCACCATAGCGTGGCTTTGGCTTGCAACTGGAATATAGCCAGCCTTGCCTTAAGATGATGATCGTATTCATACACCTAAAAATACTTATTCATATTAATCAGCCATGCTTCTTCTTCAGACTCTCCGTCAAAATGAGGTGGTTTAATCTTCTTGAATTCCCCGTGTAATTCCATCCGGGGTCTTTTTGGAGTCTGATATTCAGAGGCGTTAACATACTTCTCTCCTCGCGTCTCTCCTCTGTCTTCTGCTTCCTCCTGTTTAGTATGATAGCGTTGTTCATCTGTTAATGGTGCTTGTTCCGGCCTCTGATGCCACTGTTGCTGATGTTGTTTATCAAATAAGCTTTTCAGGATCCTCTCCTGTTCCACATTCAATCTTGCGTTATCCGCACGCAGCTGAGCCTTTTCATCTTTTAGTTCCTGCAATGTCCTTAGTAGCGTTGAGTCAGTGGTGCGACCTACTGCTCCCAGTTGTACCCAAAACTCAGAATTCCCTTGAGGTTGTTCCACGTTATCCGGAGGTTCCAGACTCCCATAAGGAGCACTATTTGCTCTTCTCATTTTGCTACTACCTGCTTCAGAACAACTCATTAAACAGATTTAATTTATCTTTGGTGTATTGCTGAACTGTTACCATAAAACTGTTTATATTCTTGTTGTTGTAATCTTAAAAATTTTCCCAAAGGTCACAGAGTTGTAAACCTTGGGCTCTGATACCAATTTGTCACGTACCCATAAGTAAAACTACAGTAAATAAATATTTTTTTTTATATTGACTACTTTCACATATAATATAACCTTTACTTATCATGTTAAATATATTTACTTGACCTACATATGAATTCACAACTTAAACTATATAAGAAGCATGATGTTTATATTACATGTCAATGTGCATGCGTTAACACAATCTATATATATATTTTCATCAACTGTTGATTGCCCGCTCATAATGTTTCACGGTGTAAATGATATGGTCTTCAATATGCAATTACATGATGTGATAACTCAGAATCACAGATGGCAAGTATTCAATACTTTATTTATGGCAACTGCACTTTCCACATTCCGAGAAATCTAACGGATGTGTTGGCAAGTCCGGCTCTGACCTTAATCCGCATGGTGGCGTTGAAGAAGTCCATTTGGCTAGATCAACGGTCGGTTGACATGCGGCCATGTGCTTGTACTGTGGCCTTGGACTTGTTACCTCTGCGCCAAAACCTATCCCAAGGTCACCGGCTAACGGACGATGCAGATGTGCTCACCGCAGATCCACAGCTCCTACTGAGCCACGAGTCGGTAATTGAGCTAGCTTATTTGTATGTTGGCTTTTGTATCGCGGCTTTAGTCTTCCATTCCATTATGCAGTGTTGCAGTTGCAGCTCCACAACCTTCCAACGCTGTTTCACATTCTCTGTCATCCGAGGTTCACTGGCATGCAGCCATGGCTTCCAGGTTCTGCATACTTCGTCGTTAATGGTGTTGGTTCATCCAGGTCTTGATTTCACAGGTAATGAACCATACCTTCCAAAGCTTGTTTTTACAGTTTGCATTACGGTTTTGCCAGGGTTTGTGCTAACGTGTATTCATGGTGGTATGCAGATGGTCACCGCCCTCGCATCTGGAGCAAGGGGTTTCCTCCGTTCATCGGCTACCCAGCACCGGTAAGGGTTTGAACACTGGCTTTATTCGCATGTGAGTTTTTAAGATTAGCTAAAACATTATTCCCTTGGCAAGGATTACGGGAATGACTCAATTTCCTCTCTGTTCAAGCTCGGAATCTCTTTTGCTAATGAGGCCGAGAAGTATCAGTTCATATATGTACATTCTTGGGTGTCGTTGTTGTTCTATTTCGCAATATTAGACTGGTTCTTCTGAACCCAGCTGTAACCCTAATTGTTAACTCTGTTATTCGAACCTCAAGGCATTCCTGCCTAGTTTGACTGTGAAACATGTGTGTGTTCAAGCGCACAGTGATATATATTTACTCAGTCTCTTATGTATGGATATAAACTTGGTCTTTACCATTTCAATATCATGAATAGCTTTGTGCTTGGTTAAAATAGTTGTATGTATTTCTGTCGAGGCACTGTGTATTTCTTTCCTTAATGTTTATGAATGTATCTTTAGTTTATGGACGCCGGCTTGGTGCTTCGACCAGCCTAGCGTAAGCTACGGCTCGGCCCGAGGGGTTTCACCAAGCGGCATTTCGATGTGAAGAACCGTCGGGGTTATGGACTTACAGTCACAGTTTCCCCTCGCCTCGGCGTTCCAGTTTATACTCACATTTTGTTTTCGTTAAATGAAATAAGGTGCTTTACATAACATGCAGTACAGTTATTCTTTGAATGCGTATTCATATGTATAAGATATCGTCGAAATGTATTTCCTCTGCAATCTTTGTAGTGCTTATGGCCCGGTTGTTCATAAGTAAGGTTCTGTGATAATAGTTCTTGGCTTACTGTAACATATACAACGAAGATTTCATTGCTCTGTTCTCTCGCTTGAACGCGAGCCTTTAGATTTAGTTTCTGTGTATACAATATATTACCAGGGTTTTACCCCATTCAAAGTTACAGAGAACGGCTGTATGTTTCGTTGCTTTTGCTAAATAGTTGTATATATACATGTATCTTTATGTCGGTTTCTCTATCATACTTGTTCACGTTTTTCCTCATTCCTGTTTTATAAACACAGGGTTCTGTTCCGAGTAAGTTATCTACACTGTAAATACAACCCTTCAGAGTATATACTAGGGTTTTTGTGGAGTACTGTAACCGCAGTCTCTGTTAATATTTCTCATGTAGATTCTTAGGTTCTTTCTTCAGATTCTTATTCTAGTCCGTAATGCACTTGACTCAGTGGTTTTTTTTTTTATAATTTACATAGTAGCCTATACATGTTTCCTAAGGCTGGATTTGTTGTCTATAATGCACACAGAGTATTATTTCTATTTTCTCGATACTGTCTCATAATAAAAGCAGTTAATACTTAACTTATTTCACTTTTCTCTTTACAGAACAAAAGTAAACATTTAATCTTTTAACAGTTGCATAAGCAAGAAGCCATACCTGCTTCTGTGCCAAACCTCTTTATGATGCTTGTCAATCCACCCATCCGTAGGAAGTCTTCGCTGAGCTTCCACCCCGAAGCACTTGCAGGTCCTACTCGACCGCAATAACACTGGTCTTCGCCAGTCAACGCTATCTGATCCTAACCAGACGTAGCGTGCACAGGAAAATTTCCTTTTTCCCTTATACTATCTGATCCTAACCAGCATAGCATTCATTTTCATTTTCTTGTTTTCTCTGCCATCTGATCCTAACCAGACTTGGCATTTTTCCCCCCTTTTCCTCTAGGGTCTCAACTACCTCCAGGTAGTTAGGGTAACTGATTCCTCAATTACTAACCATGATTAATCATAACTCAATTCAAAATGGTACCAACACAACTGTCTTTTTATTAACATAACATTAACAACATGATTACACATATTTTAAATAAAGTCTTTGTTCCATATTTACTTCACTAGTTACTAGCATTTACTTTTCACAAGGGGTGTTACAGTTGGTCTGTTTGCCCTCTCCGTTTGTTTGTTTGTGCATTCTTTTAATTTTGGTGTTTTCAACTCTATGAAATTTAGTATTATGGGGTTTTGAACAGAGCCCTACTCTTCTTCTTTTCATTACTCAATGGCAGATGCACTCCTGTAAAGTGACGCTAGGATGAATTCGTGTATTCTTCCTTGCTTTCTAGGTAGCTTTAATCCATCTTGTTTCCTGTCATTCATGTGTTTTGTACCTCATTGAACCGTTGAAGTTTTAGATATTGTGAACTGTTGTTGTAAATATCTGTTCTTCCTCTTCTTCCGTCGCTTTTGTTGGCTAGTTTTGGTCAAACAATATGTCATTGATCGAGAACTGGGAATGGCTGGATTGTACCGCACTAGTTCTGGATATATTATAAGTACTACTTATTGGTCTAGTTCGAAGCTTCTCGAAAATTACATTTTCTTTTAATAGTCTATTTAGTTTAGTTTTTATTAAATAGTAATTTTTGTCTACACACTTCGCGGAAATTTTCTGGCAGTTGATCGGCAAGCACCTCAGCTGCGGAAACTCTGGCATGGTCTTTGCCTCCTAGTCACCCTTTTTTTCAGGAAAGTCTTATTACTGGTAATTACTACCCTGATTTAATTATTTCGGATTTTTTCCAGTTATAGAAAAATGTATTAGGTTTTAATGGTTAATCTACTTTTTGAGAATAACCGCTGTTGGAGTAAAAATGTGATCCTATCGATTTTGACATTTCAAATGCTGCGGTGATGTTTGTGGGAATAACAATATATGTCGCGCTTCGTTGAATTAGCTGATCTACTTTCCGATATTTTCTTCTCTCAATCTTTTCGATGGTAGAAAACTGGTAAAAGGCTCTTTAGCTTGGGTTTATGGTGATCATTTGGGTTTATAATGATTATAGTTTCAGTTTACACATTGGGCTTACTTGAAGGGTTTTAGGAAATTAGTTTAAGGTATAGATACTTTCGGTTTTTAATGATATTCTTCTAAATTAGTCTGATGATGTTAATTTCCGTCTACATTCTCGATTAGTCGGCTGTTTTCAGGCCTTGCAATTATTTTTCAATGTCTTTCAGCCGACAAAATCATGTAATGATTCCGTTGCATTTCCAGTTTAGACTCTAATTACTATCCACTTGCAATTGGTGTCAATTCCTTTTTTCGTTGGCTGATTTAAGTCCTGACAATTTTTTTTCAAAGACTTTCATCCGGCAAAGCCATGTAATCATCCCCCTGCAATTCCGCTGTAGACTCTATTTACTATCACTTGCAATTGGTGTCCACTCATGTGATGATCCGTTGAAATTTTGTTTTATACTTTAGTTATTATAATTTTTTATCATAAATTCTTTAATTTAATTATAAGTATTTAATATAAAGTGCAATAATGGTTTAATTTATTTATTTAATTAGTAATTGCTTATTTCATTGAAATAAAAAAATATTGAACATTAAGAATCTGGAAAAAGAGAGTTCTCCAAATTTTGATTTTGTACTAAAATCTTAATTATTGAATTTTGCATGGGCCTTAACTCAGTGCAAGCTTAGGGACCAAAGCTCCATCATATTGTCTAATTGTATTATAGAAGACTATAATGGGATTGGACACCTTCTACACCAAACTTTAAGGTTTTTGGCAAAAGTTTTTAAGTGCTCATCAAAATACTTTAGGTCCAATTCTCCAAAGGGAAATTCCTAGCCTTTTGACTTTTAGTGAAGCCATTCTAGCATTGCATCGAGTTGAAGTGTTTAGGTAAATGTTTACATAATTAAATTTAATATTATGGTAAATTATAAATATTTTAATAATTAGCTTAATTCCATTTTCACTTTACCAAATGTCAAGAAAAATCAAATCTGATTTCACTCTAAAAGATTTGATCTATCTAGATCAAGAGTTAACCACCTTGGTATGAAGAAGATGTTGTCGCAGGGAAATGCACTCTCCAACCTAGTATCGTAGAGATGTGGTAATGTCCTGTCTTGTCCTATTCACATTTTGACTCGACACATTACTTGAAATCTACTAAAAATTATATTGGTATTAAATTCATGTTCAATAAAGATAAAAAAAGAAAAGGAAAAAAACAAACAAACAAAAAAATTAGAAATGAAATTTAAATTTATATATCTCTATTTATAAACACCTTACACCTCAATATGATAAGTATATTGTAAATGTTACCTAATATAATGTTATGTGTATTAATTTAAATTATTTAAAATAAAATTAAAAACAAATTATTAAAATAAAGTAAATTTAAAATATTAAGTAGTAAAATATATTTGATTTTGTGATTTGATGTTGCATCAAAATAATTTTTCTCATGTTACAAAAAAGTGAAATATATTTTTTCATAAAAAGTTTATAAATTTAATTGGGAAAATAATGTAAATTCTGGTAACATTATGATAATATCTAGATTATCACTGTCAAAATTTGAAAATTGTGATTTCTTACCTGCTAAATCCATTTGGAGCATCAATAAAAGAAATCAAATACTCCAAACATTTTGATCTTTTTGAAATTTTGTATTACCACATTCCAGCCAAAAATATATATTCTAAAAAATTTGTAGATGAAAAACATTTTTTTGTAACCTAAAAGTAGTGAAGGGTAATGTACGGTCTTCCTTTTGTGGTTGGACAACCGAAAATAAGTGGGCTTCAAAGTGGTTTTCCCATTATTTTGAAATCAAAGTTAGGATGTCGGCTTGCACAATTTAAACATATGTATGGCTATGTGGTAAATCCTATAGATGCAAAAGAGATAACCATTTAGTGAAGTGTATATGATTGTCTACTTTAATTATTCAAAATTATTGGCAACGAATTAAAAAACATATTTATATAAATATTTAATTAAAAAATAACATATATGAAAAAAAGACAAATTATATAAAAATATTGAATTAAAATTTATTTTGAAAAATAACATATAAAAGAACATTTAATTAAAATGCCTAATCGTGAACTTATGAAAAAATTCAAAACTCTATGCTGTGGCATGACGCAGCGCTGTGGAAAAAATCAAAACTCAATGGAGCGGCACAGCGCGTACAACGGTACTATTTGCCATCGTGGATGACAGGAGGTGGCAGAACTCAAACGTAATAAACACTATGGAAATCTATTAGAATCCGTTCTGGTTATTGCACTTGTTACATGGGAGATTTGAGCGGTTTCATTTAGCTGGCCGGGAGACGAAATGGGAAAGCACCGGAGGAGCGGCGAGGTGACGCAAGATTGTGGCGTTTTTGTTTTATTCTGTTATGATAGCAGTCACTGTCGATATTTCGATGTTTGAAGGTTTGATTCTACGTTCCTTTTTTATTTTTCCTTTTCCTTAGATTTAACTTTAGCAGTGCATGGTTGGTCTGTTTGCCCTTTAGCAGTGCATGTTTGGTCTGTTTGCCCTTTAACGTTTTGAATTGTTGATCGATCTCTGAAGGGATGGTGAAGGTTTACATTCAAAATCAGGGTGAATTCGTGTATTCTTCCTTGCGTTTTCGGTAGCTTTTGGTTATTTTTTATCCATCTTAGTTAGATTTATTATTAGGATACATAATTAATATTTTAATAACAATTATTTTAGATTTATTTAGTTTAGATTTATTTTGGATTTATTAAATGTGAAAAAATCAAATCTCTTTTCATTATAAAAGAGATTTGTGTCTAAAGAGATTTATTTTATCTAGGTACTTGGTAGATAAAGAGTTAAGATGAATCTTATTTGGTTATTAAGCTATATTTTGACTAGATCAAATTACATAAAAATAATAACATGAAAACATTTTTACTTGGTCAAAGTAAAGTCAAAACAATCAAAATAAAATAACATTAAAATAAAAATACCTTCATGGTATTCATACATGATATTAACACATGGTATTGACCCATGGTTTTCATTTGCAATATAAACTATTTAAAGGGGGAAATTAAACTAACCTAGATCCATCTTAATTTGAAAAGAAGTTTGCATCTTAGGAGTTTTGATCACTTGGTGCTTAGTGGATCAAGAGTTAAGATGGATATGGGCTAGTAGCAATAAATTACATAAAATATTGTAATAAAATCTTAAATAATAAAAAGAAACAATATTTCTAAATTAAAAAATAAAAACAAAAATAATAATATCATTTAATTCAATTCTTTATCTTGTGTTTTTATTGATAAAAAATTGATAAAGAATTCATGATATGAATACCATATTATATGAAACATAAT
>APFE031347726.1:12398-52779 GCA_000404065.3 Pinus taeda
TATATTTTATTTAAAAATATTTTTAATATTATAATATTAGTTAAAATCCCAAAAAATATTTTAGATTTGAATTTTTTCCCTTGGAAAAAGTCGTAATTTCTATTAATGATGAGAAATTACATTCTGTAGATGCCATAGCATATACATATTGAGGCTGGTTTTCCTCCCCATTCTGTTTGTCGAAACAACAACAACGAAAAAAATTGGATTCTCCACACAAGGAGATCATGAAAGTCTCAAAATTTATTGTCACTTATCAGTTTTTACCCAATAAACAACAACAAAAACAAAAGTACTAAATTCTCCACGCAGGGAGATCATGATGGTCTCAAAATTGTACTGTCATGTATCAGTTTTAACTGAAGACTGTCAAAATTGTCTCTATGGAGAGAGTTCTGTAGGACCATATGTTCTATAATGTTAATATCATGAGCATAATACTGGGAAAAACAAAAAGTATAAAATAGAGTGCTTATATCCCCTGAAGCATGTGAAGATCTATGAACGGTCTGTGATAATACTAATGGAAGGTTCCATCAATTTGTTCCTGTATTAACCAGTCCTCTTCCTGCCGGTGCGTTGCCTCCTTTGATAGGAAGTCTCCCCCTGAGTTGCGCTCCCTGAAAATGTGATGATAGAAAAAGTTATCAAAGGATGCTATAAGTCTGTGAGCCTCATTCAAGATGTGCCTCAATGAGAATGCAGAGCAATGAGATGTTTTATTTAGCCAGTTGCAAACAAGTTTGGAATCCCCAAATAGTTGGAGATGAGTGCATTGTTTTTCAAGAGCAAAGTAGAGGATATGTTTGGCGGTGGCTAGCTCATCATAGTTGTTTGTGCCTCTTCCCAGATTCATTTGGATTTTGAAACAGTGGGATTCTCTGAAGAAGAGAATGCCCCCCCCCGCCCCCCACAGCCCTCCTCTTGGGCTGAACCGTCAAAGTAGGTCCAAGGTAATGATTTATCAATATGTTCCGGTAGAATGTCCTTAGGGGGGGCTGAGAGACTTCCTTAGGTAGAGAATCAAAGTCAGCTATGATTCTGGTTCTAATGGAGAGCTAGTGGGGATCCCTGTGGTCAAAGATAGCTCGGTTCCTAGCGGTCGAAAAAGCCCAGCACATCAGTAAGGGCAAGTTCCTGCCTTTTCCCTTGTGTCTGCCGATCCAACTAAGCCAGGCCTCATTTAAGGTTCTCCCTCGCCAACCCTGATGTGAGGGGTAATGTGCCAGGATGTTGTCCCATTGTCCAGTGATAATAGAACACTCCAGGAATAGGTGCTCAATACTTTCCTCATTGCTTTTGCAAAGGTGACACCACAAAGGTCCATGGAAAGATCGCTTCATCAAGTTTTGACCTGTCGGGATTTTGTTGAAGAGGATGGACCACATGAGTAAATGCGATCTAGGGGCTGCTTTACTTTCCAGAGGGCTTTCCACCAAGGCTCTATATTCACAGGTTTTGTAGCTTCCATGAGCTTTAGATACCCATCCTTAGGTGAATATCTTCCATTTTTTGCATGTGCCCACACAATTTCATCCTCTCCTTCTGATATCCCAATATGTGCTTCAGTAAGAGCCTCTATAAAGCCATACTAGGCCTAATGCCATTGGGCCGAAAGGTGGAGGTCCAGGGCCGATTTCCAGGCCCGCTGAAAGAGTGTAGTGTTTGTAGGGTCAGCAATGTGACAGAGATGTGTATAGCCTTGATCCGCTAGAAGACGAGTCACCTCAATTGGTAGCCTGTGAGCATTCTCGCATCCAATCCAAGGGTCGACACCAATACGAACTACATTCCCCTCATGAACCCTCCATGTTAAACCTTCATGAATGAGGGGGAGGGAGTTTAACACCGCCTTCCAAATGATGGAGATATTGTTGTTGTTCCGATGGTCTAGCTGGATCCAATCCATAATATTAGAAAGGGGAGATATACTTAGCGTAGGAAACCTTTGTCTAGAGACTTCGGGATGTGATTAACTGCCAACCCAATTTTGCTGCCAGCGCTTTCGCGAAGATGTCTAGTTTTTTGATGCCCCAACCCCCCCATTTCTTAGGTCTTGCAATAGTATCCTGTTTTACCCAGACAAAGAGACTTCCCTGTTTGTTTCCTTTCTAAAGAAATTTGCTGCAAATGCTTTGTAACCTAGCAAGAATCCCCCTAGGGATCCATGCCAAAGTCATCCAGTACACTGGGGTTGCTTCCATAACAACTTTAATGAGGATTAGCCTGCCAGCTCGAGAAAGATATCTATTGAACAAAATGTTCAAGTGCTTTTCCACCTTAGAGATGAGCCAGGTCCAATCTGCAATTTTGTAGCCCAGGGGCTTCAACCTGAAGCCTAGGTATTTCAGCCCATCCTCTAGAGAGTGTAAGGTGAATGGAAACCAACGAAGAACAAATTGTACTTCAAGTTGGGAGCAGACAGTTGCTGTCAGGGTGGACTTGTGAACATTGATAACCATGCTTGTTGCCTTCTAAAAGGGATCAAAAACATTATGTAGGGCAATGGTCTCACCAATACTGCCATTCAAGAAAATAAGTACATTGTCCATTGATATAATAGATTTAATTTCCAACATAATAGGCTTTACTTTTATGTTCAATAAAATAGAATTTCAAAGCTTTTATAGTATATGATTAAAATAGTCTTGTTATGAATTAATTTACTTTTAGATTTTTGAATTTGATGATTATCCTTGAGAAAGAACATGTAACAAAGTAAACTATCAAATGAGAACTGTAAACTCAAAACAAGAAATATAGCCAAAAGACCCCAAGGAAGCATGACAGAATAGCCCAAAAATAAAAAGTGTTGATGTTGCATCAACGCTCATATTAGTTTTGAGTAAATTTTCAACATTTTTTAAAAATGTTAGTGAAAATCAATTTTTAATGCAAAAAACACCATGGAAACGAAAGCGTTGATGCTATGATAACATCTTTTTTTGGGATAAATTTTAATCATTTTTAAATAATGATGTTAAACATTAAATATCTTGATTATGAAAAACCTTAAAATTCCAACAATTTTTAGGCATGACATTAAAGATGTAAGAACCCTCGTAAAAATCCATGTAAATATAAAAAATAAGACCAAGGTGCTGGGACATGTATTCCATGTTCAATGGTAGGAAAGACATCCTAGTGGGCTGTCACCTCGATTTATTAATGGCTAAGGTAATTGACAAAGAAAATGGCAAAGGGTTTGGAAAGGCATGAGGTATTAATTGGCATTTATTTATGAAAATAATGGAAATTAGGAGAAAAGGAAGGTGAAAGGTCACGGGTTCCATGTGAGGAGGGAATTGAAGGAAAATAATGGAAAATTGAAGAAACTAGAGGCTTCATTAATACAAAGGCTTCTGAGGATCAGATGGTAGCTTTTGGATCAAACTTTTGTTAGTTCACTTATGGCTCTCTCTTTTATTCTCTTGTTCCCTCATTATTTTGGAACTTATAGTTTTCTTGGAGGAGTGTGGAATTCTTGGGATTTGGAGCAAGAAGGTAAAGGAAAAGAAGGAAAGTGCAAGAGGACATCAGAATCAACAATTGCAATAGATTTCGCTTGAAGGTACCAAGTTGCATGTATTGTTTCCTTGCTACTTTTGGTATGGATGACCTATGCATGTTGTTATTTGGTTATGATATTTCATAGGCATGGAGGATTGTCTAGATTGACAATGGTTTTTCCTAGCCTTTCCATTTCTTGAATAGGCATGATGTTGTGGGTTTCTTTGCTTTTTAGTTTTTAGTTTTTTGTTTTCTTTTGTTTTTTAGTTTTTTTTTTTGTTTTTTTGTTGTTGTTTTTTTTATTTCTTTTTTTGTTTTTTTGTTCTTATTTTTATTTATTTTTATTTTTTTGTTTTGTTTTGTTTGTTTTTATTTTTTTGTTTGTTTGTTTGTTTGTCTTTTTTTTTTTTTTCTCTGGTTAGTTTTCTTGTGGCTTTGGTTGTGGGTTGAATTATTAGTTCTTGGAAGCCTTGGTTGGAAAAATATCTAGAAGCCCTATAACCTCTTGGCTTGAGTTACCAATCCTGGAAGCCTTGGTTGGACGAATACTCTAGAAGCCCTTCGTGGGTTGAGTGACTAGTCCTGGAATCTGCATTGTGGATGTGGGTTGAGTTAGTAGTCATGGACGCCTTGGTTGGAACAAACGCTTTAGATCCATGAAAATATTTAGTCGAGACCAATATGGTGATGGTTAATGTTTTTTTACTATGAGGTGGAATTATAGGTTGAGGGTGGAGGTGGTTGGCCTCTACATGCCCTAGATGGTTTTGATTGATTTCTTTTATGAGATCCCACATTTATTGCTTGGGATATGACATGGGGGTGACTAGCTAGAAAAAATATTTGGTTCAGCCTATTCTATGGTCAGGTGGTTTATGGAAGTCCCATACCTGGTCAGCTTATGAAATCATCAATAAGAGCTCTTCCTCCTTTTTATTTTATGGGAAAATATACCTGTCTATATGTGTCTTATATGGTTGTTATATGCTTTATATTTCTATTTTTTATATGGTTTCTATGAGTGAGTTTTATGAAAAGGAAAATGTATGGCTCTCATCATGCTTTTGTTAATCACTAAATGTATAATGAATATATGGCTTAATAGATGGTAATGTAGTTATTGTGATGAGGCAACAATGCTTCTTAGTGATTCTTAGATAAGTGGGAGACCCCTATGCTCAGATATATTGTTTAAACCTATGGAATGGGTATTTGTGACATGTTTGAGGAAATGCTTGTCATGGGTAATAGGGGTCCAGTTAAGTCATTCAATTATTTGCATTTGTATCATCTTTTTTAATGTTACTTATCATTTCTATAAGTTTCATGGAGTTTTCGGCATTGTCTTGAGTATTGGTCTTAAAAAAATGGCACAAAATCCGGAGGTGCTCATAGAGAACTACCTGGAAATGTCCCCAGCCGCAAGCATGCCTTTCTATGGGAGCGACTACACATTCCCACTCACATGCATGCCAATGTGAAGGGAGAATCTAAGGCTTTAATGCAACAAAAATTTAGTTTGTCTTAGGGGTTGGTAACTTGGATTGTTTGGATGGCTCTTGGGGGTTCTGTTGCATGTGTAGAAGGTCAGGTTGGTTGTGTTCCATTAGTTCCACTTCATTAAATGATACATAGGGAGTTTAATCATATCATAGTAACTCTTCATCACATGTTTACCTCGATTGGTTAGTTACTTAGGTATATGTGGGAGGAGAGTGTTACAGATTGGTACCAGAGTGGGTTTTGTTCTATTTGGGTGGTGTCTGGTTTCTGTTCACCCTGTGTGATATCTGATACCACAGATTGGTATCAGATCATGGTTCAACATTTAGAGTGAATGGGGGGAATGTGTTTGTCATGCATACATGTTAGTTGCATATATTTCCTTATGCTTATGGTTTATGTACTTGTTATCTATGCATGGTAGTGGTCATTTTCACATTGTGTTGCCATGTATGAGTTGATGATGTTGTTGTCACGATGTGTTTGTCATGAAGGCATGTCAATTGTATATACATTTTCTATGCATGACAACGTCTATAGGTTGTTGTGCATGCATTTTTATGGTTATGGTTATTCATGCATAATAGGTTAGATATGCATTATGAGGTCATCGTATGTAGTCATTTCATTGTGATGTTGTTGCTATGTCATCATTCTAATGTGTTGACTCAGATAGAGCAGGAGATGCAAACCATTAGAGTGAGGTTGTAGCACTAGAATTTATGTTAATGTATTGTTATAATCCTTAGGGTTACTTATATGGTTGTCATTCTATTATTATTGTTACATGCATGATAACTGCTAGTTGATTAGTGTAGTCATGAATGATAGTGACTTGTCATTGTATGCATTTTTGTTGTTATATGATAGTTATCTTGATGATTATGTTATATGTTGTTGATAAGTATATTATGTTAACTTGTCCATTGTTGTATGATAATTAACTTGATGATTAGGTTTATTGCATTAAGGTCTTGATGTTACCTGTATCATGCTAACCTGGATTGGTCTATGCAAATGATTATGGTTTGGTATTAAGCTATGCGTCAATATATTTGTGATATTATGTTGTACTAATATAGATTTCCATTGTATATGTGATTGTTATGCATGACTCACAATTGTTTATGAGCTTATGATGTGAACATGTTAGCTAGTTACTGTTATGTACATCATGACCTTATTTATGATTGAGTTAATATATTGTGAAGTTATAGCGTGCTAATCTAAATTGATTGTGAAAACAATGTAGCCTCCTCTGAGATACATTGAAGTATGAGTTTTCTTATGTCACCTATTTAGTGTTTGAGTGTTTGGTGTCTATTATGTTGTCTAGTTGATTTATTTAACATGGTATGCTTGCAAGTTGTTTGGATGTTTTATTAATTGCATGATATGAGTACGTGTCTGTAATATTTCTTGAAGAAATGATATTTTTTTAAGATGGTTTTACTAATAAATATGTGTTGAGACAATTGATATGTACTTGAGTGTAAGTAGGTTATATTTGTAACATTATTTATTATGAACGATGAATGTGATTTCGTTGGTTATTATGACATGGTTTTTATACTTGGTAAAGGTTGATTTCAAATTAATATATATATTTTCTTGATCTTTAGAACATGTGGTTGACATGTGTGAGTAGTTGTAGGGAAATATGGTTGGTATTAGCATGACCAAGTAATAGTTGATGTCTTTATATAACTAACAATTGGGTGATATGACAGAGGGTTTGTTATTGGGAAATCTAGTGTCTATGTAGAATTGCTAGTCCCACTAAGACGGGTAGCTTTCTTAGAAACAAAGAGATTAAGGTTACTTTTGTTTTCCTTTACGAGAAGTAGATAGGAGAGGATCAAAGAACACCAACCTCAATCTTTCACTTGGTTCTTCACTTGTTCCTTATCCTCTTCGATAGATATTTTTGTCACTCTTTCCTTGACCATTCCTCTTCAAAGAGTACCTGTAAAGTCAAAGCAGCATAACACCTTCAAAGTGCAGAGATCTACAATCATAAACAATATAGGACCAGATATATATTGACCACACAAATGCATATATCATCAAACATACAAGAATGTGGAGGAAAACTTTAATAGCTTTATTGATGTAAAGATTAGAAGAGAGGATTACAACCCATTGATCTGACCCAACATCATCCTCCCACCATGGAAGCCCTTCTTCACCTCATGAAAAGCTTATATCACCCAACACTATGATGTTCCACCAGGAAACCAACAACACTTCCTTACAAGATACAAGGTTCTAGCCTCTGGATCTCTAGGATGAGGGATCCATATATAGATGATTGCAGGGGGTGAGTAAACTTCTGGGATTTTGATTAGTGTCTAATCTCTGATAGTTCTTGATTCCACTTGGAGATTAATGATCTCTTACTCATCCAGTGTCACAAGAGAATTTTTTGGAAGATTCCATGATCATCCACCTTGCAAACTATCTTTTCCATTTGTCTACTCTCACCCATTGCACCCTACAGAAGGGGTTTCCAGTATGCATCACACTTTTTGCACTGAGCAGGTGAGATGCATCGCACTTTTTGCATTGACTAGGTGAGATGCATCACACCCTTAGCACTGTGTAATCTGTATGGTCTAGTTTTGACAAGTTTTGAGAAGTTTTCTGTGGAGAACTTCTGGGAGATGATGTAATCAGCTGACCTTGTTCCTTTAGGGCATGAAACAAAACTTTTAGGGACTTGGAAGCCCTTGGTTTATGGACATATGTGATTGGGGTTGCAGTTACCAAATATGTCTATAACAGTTTCCCCCTATAGCATGAGGTCGAAAATCTTTTGATGTCAGGTGAAATGCTTTATCATGAGGATCTGAGGTTTTTCGAACTGGAAGGTGACCTGTAATAAGATACAATACAATACATTATCTTCATAACATTTTCATGATCTAGTTGAGGGGGGCATTCCCATGCTCATCTTTATAAATTCATTTTCATGTACATAGGACAGACAACCGTTTTTATGGCAGACTGATGATTCTGATAGAGCCATCACCCTTTGATTCAGATGATCATCTATGTAGCAATGATGTACATTTGATGTCTTTATTTTCCTGAATATATCGCAGCCCAGATGGATGAAACTAAATCCGGTGTCTTCAAACTTGTTCAATCTTCACCCGAAGTACAAGTTGATCCATGTGAAAAAAATTCTAGAGTCGAACATGGAAAGAAATCACCTGATTACCAACCAATGATGTAAGCTATTAACAGGTGCGAGAGGAATCACCAATAATGATGATGACCCTCAAGGTACTGCAATACAATTCAGGAGGTGTGAGAATGGGACTTGGCGTTGAACATTACGCAAAATCTTTCGGTCGAAGGCCATTGATGTAAACATGTCGCCGGAAGTGAGAAACTTGTCATTGAGGCATGCAAGCTTCAAAGTACTGAAAGGGTTGTTCCTAGGTCGACTTCTTAGATAATGAGCTATCATCGACAAGAAGTAACCCGTCGTAGGAGGGCCTTAATGAATCTCACATCTACGATACAAAACGGAGCAAATGATTTTGTGGAGGTGAAAACGATTTGGTGATATAGGGTTCAGGGTGGTAGTCATGAAAGAATGAGGTGTGAAGGTGTTGCAGCGGGTGAGACATAGGTTGGGTTGGTGAATTCTCTGATCGACTTCTCTTGAACATATCGGTGACACTGAAATGGATTGGTAATGTTAACCCTAAAGATGGATGGTATGATGGACCAATGGTAGTATCACTGGTGAGCGGAATAACCCAACCCGACTCAATCATGATGATGGAGTGAAAGTGTCATGTTCAACAGTGACTTAAGTTTCTTCAAGTTTTTTTCCCAATTTTCCCTAGTCATTGCTGACTAGTACCTCTTTATTTTTATCAAGATGGAGGAGGATAACATATGCTTATTCCATAATTTTCCCTTCGGGCAAACCCATCGCTATGTTTTAACGAGCCTAACGACAGTGAAACTCGTTCTTGTCTCTATGGACAAGTTTGTCGCTATTGGTTTTAACGAGTTTAATCACAAAGACAACATATTCCTTTTCAAATTTTAGAGAGTTTGAAAAGGGATGGAAAGGAAACTCCAGTAATCCTTTTCCGTCATATAATCCCTTATGTCCGAAAAAGTATAAAATAATACGAAAGGGATGAATTTTCAATAGTTTTAACGAGCCGAACAAGACAAGTGCTCGATATTTTTGTGTAATAATCCCTCAGGTCCAAAAATATTAAAATCTAGAGGAGGGATAGCACTCCCGGTAGCTTTAATTGGTTGGAGAGGCCAATTGCTCAACAATCTTTTCATATTTTACGAGTCAGCTGAAAAGAGCTTAAAGGAGACTCGTTTTTTAGGAACGAGCGATATTTTTGGGTAGTTGTTGATTCCAAGTAAGGTTTGGAATTTTCCAATAACAGTAAGGATGGTTAATAGAATCACTCTTCAGAAATGTTCCTCAAAAGGGTAAACAATCAAATGGAGGCATATGATTGGCTAAATAGAGTGGAGGTGATGCTAAGAACATGACCAGGGCTCAGAAGCTGATGATAATGTGTTCACAATGGTTATTTACCGGAGGTTGGTTCATTTTTTAATGAGCTTAAACTCTAGGGGAACATTTTCTCATTGCTTAGGTTAATTTTTAACGAGCTTGAACTTCGCATAAAAACTGCTCACTCCAGTCGCATAATAAGGATGTCTCATCGATAGGTTTAATTTTTAAGGAGCTTGCACCATTCAAAACTTTGCTCCTTATCCTTTATTTATGTAAGCTAGGAGCAACCAATCCTACGAGTTTAAAGGGTTGAGAATCTACAAACTAAGAAAATAAATGGCCGCTCTTCTCTTACATGCAAAAAGGTTTGCATGCCCCCAGGTATAGTGAAGTAGAGTTTCCAGGTTACCTTTCAATTTGCAGACAAAACATTTGTTCTATCGGGAAAGGCCTACCTTCTAACGGAGGTATTTTATTCTAGTCTAATCCCACCTTCCTATATGGACAAGTGTCGAACCAGTCATATATCCTTCACGGAAACCTACCCTATACCTAGAGTTTCCCTACCGAAGAAGACCAGGGTGCATGCCCCCTGGGTTTCAGTCATGGCCACTGAATTACTCGCGTTCTTCAGGTGGATGGACTGGATATTGATGAGACATTCCTTGCATGAAAAGACTAGTTAGGGATGGCAATTGACTATTAGCTATGTCTACGAGCTAGACCACTTGGCCTTCATGCAAAGAACACATTACTCAGAAGAGTGAGGAGACAATGGCTCCAATTCTATAAATATAGTCATGCCCAAGGAGAAAATTATAATCTAAAGGTCTTTGGACTACCATTACATTCAGATATATGGTTTTCCCTCTCAAAGTTATTGGCAAACTTGGAAGGATCCCTAATGGTCGACTGGTTCCTTTGTCAAAGCCTATTAGATTTGGTATCTCAGGCAAAAGTGATGGCAAACCAAGCGCTTTCCAAGCAGTTGAGGAAAGGATAGTCATAGAAGCCCCCTCATCTATGATGATATTGACCATGACCATTCTGTAAGCTTGTACAATGATTCGGAATGGTACATTAGATGATAAACGGGGTCTTCCTAGTAGATTCCAGTCGAAGGAAACAACTAGGTTGCTGGGAGGTGGGACTGAATAAATGACCGGATATGACCCTGATGAACTTCCTTCCTGTGGTAAAGGAACGGGTAGATTGTCCCCATGTTCATTGAAGTCTATGTTTACAAAAAGAATTTGAACGATGTTATTCTCATTCTCTTCGGTGACTGTATCATCTGAACATGGACCTTCTAAAGACAGGACGGGGTCAACTGTCACCTCAACCTTTTGACTTTCATCTGGTATGGATTCAGATGGTTTATCTTAAATGATAAATGCTTTTACTGACCACAAAGTTGTGTCAGTCATATTTTCAACTAGCGATGGACTCGGCAAGAGTTTCTTGTACCCAAGAGGAAGCTGTAGCAGTGAAGCAGGATGGTTATCTAAGACTCTTTTAGCTTCATCCAGGAAGTGACAACGGTGGATGGCATGATTTCCTTCACATAGTTTGCAAGGAAATTTACATTTTCCTTTCTGTCTAGAGAGTTAGTTTTCGCTAGTTGATGGTGTACTCTCAACATGAACGTCAGAGGTTGATGACACTGGATTGTGCAAACGAGGAGACTAGTCCCTTAAGATCCAAGGGATGCAAGGACAATCTCAATGATAGTGGTCTCCTTTGCAAATGACACATGGAGATTTAGGTTTGGAGGGTGCAGTGTGTGGATTTTCACTAGGTGGTGCATGGTTGCCCTTTTTCGCCTTTGGCTCCTTCTTTTTTTTTTTCCTTCCCTTTCTTCTTCTTCTCAGTTACTTGGTTTTTAGCTTTACCAACTTCAGCAAGTGAAGAGGAAGGAGGGGAGGGAGAAACAAGTGAAGCAGAAGCTTGGGGGATAACCCTAGTATCATCTAGTTGCTGACTTGATTGCTCAGGAATCGCGGTGGTTTGAACGATAGAGGTCGAGAAGAGCGATATTGGCAAGCCAATTATCAGTCCTGGGAGGGACAATGTGGCCATATGGGGTGCACCAACATCTCCCCAAGAGGAGAAATGATTAGGATTTCCCTCAAGGGGAAATATTTGGTTGGTGGACTCCATTTTTCTCAACCTAAGACCAACGAGGGAACAATGACGTTATTCTGATTAAAATAAATTTTAGACGCTTTGAAACAACTTTCTTTTTCAGTTTTAAGAGTTGAGAAAAAGCTAAAGATGATTTTAGTCGCCTTCAATTTTTAATGAGCCTAAAGTGACAAGTGCTCAGATGGACCTTTTCCTTTGAGGAGTCTAAAAAGGAACGAAAGAGACTACTCTGGAAATCTCGATAGAGGGATTACCAAACCAATTGCAAAACTACAGAATACATTTTACGATACGGTAGTCAATCTTCCCAAACGCTATGTTCAGTGCATTGTGATCGATAGGGTGGCTGACATGGCTTCCTAAGGATAAAGGATATAGCCTATTATGGTATCCCAATATATACTCAACAGTACATGGGAGCACAAGTTCGTACTGGCACTTGTCGTCTCAAAGAGGAGGAATCACCCAACCTACGATGAAAGCGATAGTTACTAGGCTTTACGACACCAGAATACATCTCTAGCCTAGACTTCTAAATGTTGTGTCTTAGGTTCTAAAGCATTTTTATGTTCATTGAATTTATTTTCGAGTTGATATTGTTTAATAATTTTTCCTTTCAGGTTCACCGCGTGATGTAGATATACAATTCCTAAAATGAAATCTAAGATGATAAACAATCGTTTACTCTTCTTTTTGCAATGAAAATCCTAGCTACTAAGGAAAGAGAAGCGAGATTCTTTCAACATAGAGCAGAGAGCACACACTAGATGCACTGTCCTAAATCAAAATCAACAAGAAGTCTAAATTCAAATGCACATGCATGTATTTGTTTTCGCTTTCTTAATGTGTGAATGATAGAAAGAATCCTAAGTACAAATTTGAACCGTTTCAAGCAACAGTACTAACGATTTTCTCTTCAAAAGACGAAAGGAAGATAATGACAACACTTTGTGATTTTGAATTGAAAACTGCTTTCGACACTTGAAAAAATATTGATTCAAATCAAATACAAGAGTAACAATGTAATCGACCGTCAAGAACAGCAGGATTCTTTTCTTTGACTAAAAACGACACTTGCGACACTTCAAAATCAAAAGACGATGGTTTGATTATGCTACTTCTTTGTAAGGAGAACCGTAAATGGTGAATAATACATAAAAAAATTTACAGTTCTTTGTACTATGGAGGCCGAATCATGCAAAGGAATTGAGTTTCCACAGAGGTATATTGATTACAGACAGAAAAACTCCTGAATAAAGCTGAAGAGAGTGAACAAAAAAACAAAATTTGGAAGCAAAAGAGGTCTTATCTGATCATCGCACCTATAACACAGGGAAAGAGCGATGCATCTCACCTACTGCACATGGGAGGTGCAATGCATCTAGATTCCCAAGAGGAGAAGGTGTGATGGTCAAGGGACGAGACTTCAACTTGGTTCTTGGTCATAGTTTGCAGCTTAGTTCAGGGATTTAGGGCGAGCTAATGATAGTCAGTAAATGTAAATTACAAGGGCTAATCTAATGAGGCTACTTGAGCCACCACCAGGGTAATTAGGATGTTTGAAAATCAATTGTTCAGTTTATAAACAAAACCCAGAGATAGACTAAAGCAACATTGATCTACTTTGCACTTGCATAGAAAATGCAGCTTGAAGGCTAGCTGGCTTGACTTCAGGCTCCATTTGTAAGTTTATAAAGCAAACAGATATAGACGAGCAAACAAGCTATTCGCTCCCCAGTGGAGTCGCCATTTTGTTATCAGGAAATCTAGTGTCTATGTAGAACTGCTAGTCCCACTAAGACAGGTAGATGTCTTAGAAACAAACAGATTAAAGTTACTTTCATTTTCCTTTATGAGAAGTAGACAGGAGAGGAGCAAAGAATACCAACCTCAATCTTTTGCTTGGTTCTTCGCTTGTTCCTTCTCCTCTCTAATAGATCTTTGCCACTCTTTCTTTAACCACTCCACTTCAAAAATAGTACCTCTAAAGTCAAAGCAACATAACACCTTCAAAGTGCAGAGATCTACAATCATAAACAATATAGGACCAGATATATATTGACCACACAAATGCATATATCATCAAACATACAAGAATGTGGAGGAAAACTTGAATAGGTTTATTGATGTAAAGACTAGAAGAGAGGATTACAACCCATTGATCTGACCCAAGATCATCCTCCCAACATGAAAGCCCTTCTTCACCTCATGAAAAGCTTAGATCACCCAACACTATGATGTTCCACTAGGAAACCAACAACACTTTGTTACAAGATACAAGATTCCAGCCTCTGGATCTCTGGGATGAGGGATCCATATATAGATGATTGCAGGGGGGTGAGTCGGCTTTTGGGATTTTGATTAGTGTCTTCTCTCTGATAGTTCTTGATTCCACTTGGAGATTGATGATCACTTACTCATCCCTGGGCGAATTCAGAGAGGCAAGTGTCACAGGAGAAGTTTCTGGAAGATTCCATGATCATCCACCTTGCAAACTGTGTCCGCCATTTGTTTAATCTCGCCCATCGCACCCTACAGAAGGGGTTTCCAATATGCATCATACTTTTTGCATTGAGCAGGTGAGATGCATCACACCCTTAGCACTGGGAAATCTGTATGGTCCGGTTTTGATCAGTTATGAGCAGTTTTTTATGGAGAACTTCTGGGATATGATCTAATCCGCTGACCTTGTTCCTTGAGGGCATGAAACAACACTTTTAGGCAATTATAAGCCCTTGGTTTATGGACATATGTGATTGGGGTTGCAGTGCCAAAATATGTCTATAATAGGGTTCACATTTAGGGTTAGGGTTTCTGCAGCATTTGCCACAGGCGGACCTGAGCCCTGGACAGGGTGCAGGGATAGCCTACAACCACCTGGAGTAGATCAGGACAAGGGAGAGTCATGGGATGCTTTAAAGAACATGGACAGAACATAGGCAGGGCTAGCAAAGAAATAACAGACTTGGGTGGGGGGGGGTTGGGCGGGGGGAGATCCCCTCCTATAAACATTTAGTAGCAACTGAGACAAGGAGGAATGGATCAAACAGACTTACAGGAAATCAGGGTAAGGATGCATCGGTCATGGGGGCTCGATGGCTAGCAGGGCTGGGAAATCAATGTCTACCTAGAGCGTCGAAAAAACCCAGGTTTGTAATCCCAAACAACAAACTAGAATAATACAGAGGATATATGAAATATGATGCTTTCATATGCAAGTTTATGGCATCATGGTCATCTGAAAAAGAACTGGCCAAATGGATACAACATAAATGGAAGCCCAATGGACATATTGACCTAAAATTAGGTGCTAAGGGCTTCTTCACGGTCATTTTTTCCAACCTGGAGGATAAGGAGAGGGTTTTTGAGGAGTGACCCTACTTCTTTAACAACGAAGGTCTCTTTATGAGGCACTGGGAAAAATGCTATAACACAGACAAGGAGAAAATGTTAGTGGCACAAATATGGGTCAATCTGTTCAGACTCCCAATAGATTTTTGGGATTCATAGATCTTGGAAGGTATCGGGAACTCAATCAGACATTTTTCAAAGTGGTTGACACCACCAAGAGGGGTAGATATACATCCTATGCTAGGATCTGTGTTTACATGAACATCACGAAACTGATCCCAAACTATATTGAAGTGGAATATCATGATGAGGTGTGGCAACAACCAGTGGACAACGAGCACTTTCCATTCCGCTGTAGAAGATGTCATGAATATGGTCATCTCTTTAGATCATGCCCTTTGAATGTAGTCGGAGCATCAACGGATACTGGGAAGAAGGAAGAAGCGAGGAAGGAGGACGAGGCGGGAAGGGAGGATGATGAAGGTTTTACAGAAGTGCCTCAATGGAGAAAACATCAAAAAAGCCTGACAAATTAGAAACCACCTTCTAAGGAATAAACTCAGGCAAATAAAAATAAGTTCATGGTATTATAAGAAGAGGAAATGGAAGAGGAAGGTGAAGATAGTGACAAAGAAACAACAGAACCTATAAAGGTAGACAAGGGGAAAAATAAGATGCAAACAAGTACGGAGCTAGAAAAGGAAGGGGAAAGAATAGAAAACCCTCAAGACTAGACCGAAATGGACATAGACTCCTAGAAGGACAAAGGAAATGAAGAGGAACAAGTCATGAAGAGACTTCTACATGAATGGAGGCATCTGGACGAGAGATTCATCCAAGAGGATCAAAAGAAATTATACAAAGACATGTTCCAATGATACAAGGAGAAAAGAGGAGCAGTCAAAATAAATCAACCAGAACAGTTAGGATCGGAAAGTGGACAAAGCACAGAAGCGGGTATTGCAGGGAAGGGAGGAAGAAAATGGGGAAGAAGACCTATGAGTCAAACCATTCAAATGGGTGGAGAAATGTTGGTAAATTCAGGAAGAGTCGTGCCTTTGTCAGAGGTATTCCAAAAACCTCTCAAACTATTAAAATGATAATTACAACATGGAATATTAGAGGACTGAACAATAGGGGGAAACGTAGATTGCTGAAAGAGAGACCTAAGAGAGATATGCCCAATATAATGGTAGTCCAAGAAACAAAGATCAACGAAAAGAAAATGAAAGATATTATGAGAAAATTTAAGCCACACTATGAGATAATAGGTCAAGATGCCATAGGAAGTGCAGGGGGCCTAACAATTCTCTAGAACCTAGAGGAGATTCAATATGAAGATTGGGTAAGTGTACCTCAAATTCTTTCGGGAAAATTTAGGAATATTGGATCATAGGAATGGATCCTTCTCACGGGGGTGTATGGACCACATATACTTGGAGAGCACATGATTTTCCTTTAGAACTTGGGAAAAATTTGAAGCCTCTTCCCATAAACTCCATGGATTGTAGGAGGAGACTTCAACATGATCACATCTCTAGGAGAAAAAATAAGAGGCCTCAGAATGTCAGATCCGAATATGGAAACCTTCGGAGATATGATCATGGAACAAATATTGGTCAACATACCAATGATAAATGGGATTCACACATGGAATAACAAAAGAGGAGGCACTCACCAAATAGCCTCACAACTAGATAGATTCCTAATATCAGAATAGATAATAAACTGGGATATATTCATTGAAGCAATGATCCTTCCAGGAATGGGTTCTCACCACTGGTCGATGACACTTAAAATTGACATCAAAGTTAATCCCAAAAAACACCCTTTTAGGTTTGAGGCCTTCTGTCTTAGAGACCAAAAGCTCATGACAAAAGTGGAAGAATGGTGGAAATAAAGCCAACAAAGGAGAAGGAACATAATGCAGAAATTCCAATTAAAATTAAAGGAATTAAAAGAGAAAATAAAAAAAATGGTACAAAGAGGAATTTGGGAACATCTTCAAGGACCAGCAGATACTTGACCAGAAAATGACTAAACTTCAGCAAGAAATCATAAAAGTAGGTAGAAATGAGGAACTCACTAGAGAGGAAGGTGTTGGACACCTAATCCTCAATGGGTTAGTGTGGAAGCTGAATGGACAAAAGGAGTCCAAGAGACCTTGGGACGTGGAACCCAATGGTCACATATTGTACTATAAATGTAAATCATTTGTTAATAAAAATTGTACTCTCATGTTTTATCCTTTAGATTATGTTGGTTGCCCATGTGTGTTTAACATGGTATTAGAGCAGGTGTATTCCTTCCCTGCATAACTAATTTGATCCACTTGTTTTATGGCCTTATATGCAAATCATTTCATGAATATTTTCTCAGCTAAATTTTAGCTACAGCCTGTCATTTCTCCAGTGCCATTTCTGGCGTTTCTCTGCCATTCTGAATCTGCTCAGTCATAATAATCTGCTCTCTGTGTGATAATGAGTAACGCTTGGTATTCCCATTGAATACCTGCTCCTAAAGTGTTGTCAACATTCCATTAGCATTCCTCTGCCAGCTACTCTACCCAACGTCTCTCTAACGTCTATTACTCAGACACACCAAAATTCTCCTTGCCACCCTAATGTATTTGACAACTCTGCCTGATTCTCTCTGCATCAAATCAATACCCATTTTTGCATTGATCGCACTTCAAACTTGTAGCAGAAGAATTGAATGGATATAGTTATGAGTTTATCTTGGCATGGATTGTATGAACATTGGTGTTAATGCTCCCTCGGCCCTCACAACCCACTATCACAGTCCCATTGCTCGTGTTTCTCCCTCACTCCATTGTGTAGCTCGAGGGATGATGTCAAGAACCTTAAATGCCTGTTGTTCATTGAGGGGTCTCACCTAAGTAGTCCCAATACAGATTCAAGCCTCGGCTTCTAACACTGTGGGATTCGGCTTAAACTTTATTACTGGGTGATAGTTTCCTAAAAGCTTTGGATTGCGACGCCCTGCTTCTAATTCATGTACTCCATACATATCCTCCTTCAATGAAATTTCATGAACAACAATAATATAGCTAGAAATGCCCTTCTTTTCGGGCCCACCAGACGACATAATTGAAGCTAAATACAACATTCATCTGAACTAGCAGTTCCTGAAACAACCAAGAGAATGAATGTTGTCGTCGTTAACATATTTGGGTATTTTCCATTCGCCATTTTTAGACTTGTG
Organism: Pinus taeda; assembly: GCA_000404065.3. NCBI lineage: Eukaryota > Viridiplantae > Streptophyta > Pinopsida > Pinales > Pinaceae > Pinus > Pinus taeda. Next base: position 30,640 of record APFE031347726.1, read on the forward strand.
TATTAGTAGTTTGCTCCCGGGATTCCGATCCGAAATCCTCCAAGGTAATGGTTCGACATTGACATTGAGAAAGACTACTGACATTCATTTGTTATGGTGATTCTACAAAAAAAAAATGGCGGATGTGGGTGAAGTGTTGAAGGTCAAGATTTATCTTTATGAAGCCTCCATCAAGAAAGAGATGTGTTACATGTGTTTTGAAGACCGTAAACTATGCTTTGAAACTTTTGGTCGAGTGAAATAATATACAGTTTGTTGCCTCCAACAAAAAAAAATATATATTATATCATGTGCTATGACCAATGCGCTTACAGGATCCCCGTGCGCGGGATAGTTGAAGGGTTGTAAATGGTAATCCCAATTAATATTCAACATCTTACCTGTCAACTCTCGAATTTTTAGGCAGTTGAATTAATTCATGGTTTAGTGGTGAGAATTCCATGTTGTTGTGGCACATATTTTGAAGAATGATGCGTACAATTGTTTACATCCTTCATTAGATATCAAATATTATTATAAAAAGGCGGTGGTATATACATAATTTTGTTTGGTGGATATGCTCCTGTGTCCATACTAATATGACTTCCATCTGACAATGAGGCTAAGTGAGGCTGCTCCTATTCTAGATTTAGTTGAGCCGTCATCAGCTGGACACCCAGAAAATGGCCCACCACTACAGTGCAAACTGACGTTGTAATTGTACTGCTGGTTTTGGTATCAGACGGTAAAAGGTTAAGGGTTCAAAACCTGAAGGAGGAGAGTATACCCCCGATTCGAGTGCTTGCAATCAAATTATGATATCGACTAATGAAATGTAATGATGCATCTCACATTTGCACGCTGTTGGTATACACCCGCATTACTCTTGATTGATTATCTTTAACGCTGCTCCATACATAGATTTACGTTGATCAGTTTCTGAGTATTATGTTTAATTGGCATTGAAAATGTTGAATGCAATCAAAGTGAGTTTCTAGATAACATTTTATGTTTGGATGAAAACATAAGCATATTAATTCTTGTACAGTTGTAATTACTTATTTATATATTAGCAAATCTTAAGCACTATATATACCTCAGTTCAGTATGCTATACAATTTTGTAGTCTCGGGTATTGACATTTGCTGTCCAGTTGAATTTGCTAACCAGTCATATCAGAATTATATTTTCTCCCATTAAGAGTAAACTTTTGCAGCAAAAGTTTTTTGTTACAACATGCATCCAATGTATTAGCAGTTCACTTTAGTCTCCGTATGATGTCTCCTTCAAGCAGCTCATTTCCTTCAAATACTTGAAATATGAATCCATTAAATTAAGGAGGAACGGAATTATTTCAAAGGGCACAAGATTGTTTTATATCGACCCTGCTGCAAGTGTCTACATATTTCTTTCTAGAGAATTCAAGTGCCTAAAATTGTTGTCATTATTCTGCACTTTTCTTGGCACTCTTGAACTGGAGAAAATGGGGAAAGCTTATGAAGTATTAGAGTTTTTGAAAATTCTGATATAGTCTACTACTAATGACATAGTAAAAATCAACAAATCCTCTTTGGCTGACATTAGAATTTGTCTGCAAAATGCACAAGAGAAGATAGAATTTTTGCAACTCGAAACTCAGCTACAACAAGAAGAATTAAAACAGAGGAGTCATCATTCTGAACCTGTTTCTATTCAGAATATTGAAACAGACTCCCATAAAGCAACAATTGTACATGCAAATGCAGAAACTCAGTCTGCACTTCCCAAGCCCATCATCAGACCTTGGGAATAGCTTGTCCACAACACGCACAGAATTGGTATTGGATATGACAAGGAATTGTCCTTTCATATTCTAGACTACACCAAGCCCATTTAGTTTCAGAGTGCTAGATTCGTTCATGACAGTTCACCTGCTCTTCATGACAGTTCACCTCTAGCTGCTCCAAATTCTGCCCCTCTTCCCAGCAACAACAACAACAACAAATCGTGAAATGCCAAAACTGTGACCTAGTTGGCCATTTGAAAGATCATTGTTTTGATCTTCATCCATGTAAGCACTGTCATAAAACCATCCATTCTTCACATAGATGCTTCAGAAACAAACGTCCTGCAAGAACAAAGATTCATCTTGGATGGATCGCTTCTTGGAAATGGGCATCAGCAGCCAAGAAGATATTCCAATCACATGTCAGAACTTGTTCCAGAGTATTGAACAGTCTTGTAGTTGAGCTTCCTCCATCATCTCACCTTGTATCTGATAGGGGGGGAAATGATGGTCCTCTACAAGCTTCAAAGTCACATGAAGCGAGCCTGAGCCACAACCTGCCACAACAGTTACAGAGTTGTAGCCAGAGACAAAGATGCCTGTGAAAATGCCTTCAGTTGGTAATATGGGACACTTCCTCTGTCAGAAGACTTCAACTTCTTGCCAGTTTCGGAAGAATTCCAAGAACAAAATTGGGGACACTTCCTCTAGTAGAAGACTCCAACTTCTTTCCAGTTTTGGAAGAGTTTCAGATATTGTACTAAGCATTCCAAAGTTGTTGGTCATCCTTAAACCATCACAGGTTGAGACTTCCCTTTTCAGGTAGAAGTTCTCCCTTTTATGTGGGGTGATACCTCCCTTTATTGGTTGAAGGTTTCCCTCTTCAAAACAATAGGAGCACTTCCTCTAGCAGAAGACTTCAACTTCTTGCCAGTTTTGGAAGAGTTCCGGGAATTGCACTAAGTGTTCCAGTGTTGGTGGTCATACTTAAACCAGTGCCCTTTATACCAACATTTCAGAGAGCACATTCAGGTTAGTGATGCCATGCATTTTTTGCACATTTTGTATTACAACTCTCTTCTTGGACTCATACATAACCCTTCGGATTAAGGGGGGGAATGTTGGACACCTAATCCTCAATGGGTTAGTGTGGAAGCTAAATGGACAAAAGGAGTCCAAGAGACCTTGGGATTTGGAACCCAACGGTCACATATTGTACTATAAATGTAAATCATTTGTTAATAAAAATTGTACTCGCTTGTTTTATCCTTTAGATTATGTTGGTTGCCCACGTGTGTTTAATAGAAGGGGTTCTGCTAAGCCAAATTGAAGAAAGAAGGAAATAGGAGGAGATTCTTTGGAAACAAAAATCAAGAGTGAATTGGTTAAAAGAGGGGGAGAGGAATATGAAGTTATTCCATCAGGCCATGATTCAACAAAGATAGAGAAATAGAATATTCTCTATAAATAACGTAGAAGGACTACACCTAACTTAGCATGAGGAAATGGAACAAACTCTAGTAAGACATTTCAAAGACATCCTTACTAAACCCCAAGAAGACAGAAGAGAAGCTATTGGGAGAATCTGCAACGAGATACCAAGTATGATTACCAAAGACCAAAACCCAGCCCTAATGAGAGTAGCCCCCCTAGAGGAAGTGGAAGAGATCATGAAAGGGATGAGGAGGAATAAAGCAACTGGACCAGACGGCTTCACAGTGGAATTCTACCAAGTGGAGTGGAAATTCCTAGGGCAAGGCATTCTAGACGTGGTGAAGGAATATCAAAGAAACCAAAAGGTATGTCCAGGCCTAAACTCTACTGTTTTGTCTCTTATTCTTAAAACTGCTAAGCCTAAACATCCCCAAGGTTTCAGACCTATTGCTCTCTGTAATGTAATATATAAAATTATTGCAACTCTTTTGGCCAAAAGACTTAAGCCAATCCTTTCTAGCATTATCTCTCTAGAACAAACCAAATTCGTGGGAGGCCACCAAATTCTGGATGGCCTAGTAGCATCACAAGAAGTAGTGCGCTCTCTAAAATCCAAGAAAGAAGCTAGAATGATGACCAAATTGGACCTCTCTAAGGCTTATGATCGTCTGAATTGTGCATACCTTAAATCGGTACTAGGGGCCTTCGATTTTTGCAATAGACGAATTGCTTGGTTCTCGGATTTGATCTCCACCCTGAATTTCTCCATTCTTTTGAATGGGACGCCATCCACAACTTTCAACGCCTCTATAGGATTGAGGCAAGGGGACCCTTTGTCCCCTTTCCTATTCATCACTGTGGCGGAAGAGCTTGGAAGATATATCAAAAAAGAAAATCAAAGGGCTCCGGATATGGGGTAATGACCTACCGATCACACACCAACAATTTGTTGATGATATCATGTTGTTCTAGACAGTTTCTCTCAAGGAAGTAAAAAGAATAAAAGGGATGCTAGACCTCTTCATGGAAGCATATGGTACTCAAATCAACAAGGAGAAATCATGCACATACTTCTTCAACACTACCGGAAATGTCAAATCCTACCTGCCAAGATTATTGGGTTTCCGCTCTGGCGATTTACCTACAAAATATCTTAGCACCCCATTAGCTCTGAATCTTGTAAACATGGCGAATTGGAAACAAAAAATTGAGAAACTCACTGGAAGATTGGAAAATTGGGCCTTTAGAACCCTGAATATAGTAGGAAGAGTAGTATTGGTTAAGTTCGTCTTACAAGCGATTCCAATCTACCAACTCTTAGTAATGGCTGCCCTTAAAGGTGCATGCGCCAAAATGGTGGAGATATTCAAAATATTCCTCTAGGGAGGATCGAAGCAACAAAAGAAATGGGCACTAATATCCTGGAAAGGCCTGATTAAAAGTAAATATGAATGGGTATTGGGATTGAAAAAGCCCTATACTTTGAATCAAGTAATGGGGCGAAGCTCTGGTGGAGATGGATGTTGGGAGGAGGAGACCTTTTGGACAAAAAAATATAACATGCCAACAAAAATAGAAGAAATTATAAAACTTGAGGAAATCCAAAAAGGCTCTACAATATGGAACCTGGCCAGTCAAAATAGAGACATAATATCCAAGCATGCCTTCTAGGAAATTAGGAATGGAAATTCAACCAAATTCTAGGAAGAATCCTGGCAACAAAGGGAGAGACTAAATGGTGTTTGGGGACTAAGAAACACATGTTAGAGGGCTAAAGAGGAGGGTTTAAATTATGTCAGTGAGTTCTGGAATGAAGAACACCAAGAAGAATTATGGAGAACTTGGAAAAACCTAGAAGAATGGGATAGGAATATTGATGCAGAACAAAGAGAGATGCATATAAAAGAAATTATGACAAGGAAAGTAGCTATCAGAACATATCTAGACATATTGAGATGGGGTCATTAAATGATTACATATTTAGATGGGGTCATTAAATGAAAGGAAGCTTCATGATCAAAGAAGCCTATGATTTCATCATGCAGCAGGAACAAGATGACGTGACACCCCTATGGAAACAAATTTGGCAAGGAAACTGGTGGCCAAAAGTGGCTCACTTCCTATGGTTTGTGTGCAACGGTGACATTCTGACATGGGATCAACTTCAAAAGCATGGAATTCAGGTCCCCCTAGATGTAGTCTGTGTGAATAGGATCAGGAAACATTGGAACACCTCTTGAATTCTTGTCTTTTTTCCCAGCAACAATTGGAAGAAATCAGGGGACTCTTTGGAAGGATAAATAGAGATCAATAGAACATAAAAGAAACAATCAAACAATGGGGGAGTGGCCAACTCAGGAGCCCAGTGGTGAGAAGAGCCTGGAGTCTATCTATCAGTATGAATATATGGATGATATGGAAAGAAAGAAACAGTAGAATCTTTCAAAACAAAGAGCTACCTCAAGCGCAAGTCTGGAAAAGAACCTTGAGTCATATCAAAGAAACTATTCTAGCAGAAGTTTGGAGTCAAGAGGATTGGAAGATGACACTTGATGAAGAACAGATTCTGACCAAGCTAAACCTAGATCAACGAGTGGTAGCTCCTCAGATGTGGAAACTTCCTGGCTTAAACAACAATAGCCCTATCCATTTCTCTCGCCCTACTGCAGGTTTCATCAAAATGAATTTTGATGGAGCCTCCAAAGGCAACCCAGGGCTGGCGGGGCTCCGAGGAATCTTCTAGGATGACCGGAGTGGACAAGATGGGTATTCTCAGACCATGGTGGCATCATGAGCAATAAAAAAGAAAAGCTTACGGTAGTATATCAAGGATTAATAACAACGATAAGAAATGGATATAACAAACTGAAGGTAGAAGGAGACTTCTAACTTGTTATTGATATGATAAGGAAACTTAATAATGGTAAAACCTGGGACAAAGTTGTGAAAAGCTGGAGGATGGCTAGCCTAGTCAAAGAATTGGAAGCAATTATAAAGTGATTTGAATATATGATAATAAATCATGTTAGAAGTGAAGGAAATAGAGCAGCTTATTTCCTTGCTAATTGGAGAAGTAATGAGCAAGGAGGCAAGATGGCCCTGGGGAGCCCAAATTGGAGCCCCTCAAAGTAATCCTTGGCCAAGATTACCATGAAGACATGATCTCAAGATAGCAGATACAGGTGATCCCCGATCGGAGTGATGAAAGGGGAGTGTATGAGCCGGAGGACAATGCAGGGGAGAGGATGGCCATGACAGCCACCTATTTCCCTCAATCTGGATCAACCGGATGTGGTGGCATCCTACATGTCTACGGGAATGTCGAGGAAGCAAAGTGGCAGGAGTATGGGGGGAGAGGTGGGAAGAAACGGTGGCGGTAGTGGGATGGGACGTAGGGTAGATGGAAAGGAGTTCATCAGGGTGGCAAGAGTAGGAAGAGAACCTAGTTTGCAGCGAAGGAATGATGGGAATAGGGTAGGGCGGGCGATGGGATCTTCTGCGGTCGAGCTCAATTCCAGGTAGTTTTCCTTTGGCTTACCTCCTGCAATTCACTTTGTCTTGCATAGTATGTTGGAGGATGGGGGAAAGCTGGGACTCGTAGGGGAGGGGCTGTGTCTGGGCAGGTTTGAGGATGGTGTTGTGAGGTAGCGAGAGAATCAGAGCATAGGAATACTTGGGGAATGCATTAGAAGGGCAAAGGTTCAGCCCTAAAACACCATGGTTGAAATCCATGAGAAGGACAGGATGGCAGAGGGCTTGATCACCAACCTTTGTCCAGGGGGGAGAGTCCATCGATTCTCCAGAGTGATGGGGGGGGTTGTAGTGGGAAAGGTATGCTACGTGATAGAGACATGTTGGCGGATGGGAAAATAGAAGTTCACGGAAAGCTAACATTTTTTGTTGATAATTGTAAGTAGGAGTCAGTAAAGGAAAAGATGGCACAGCCAGGCAGAGGTTGGGGTCATGGGGGTAGAGGGCACTAGAGCTAGCCATGTAGAAGTGATCCTATAACTTCGACACCAATAGATCAGAGAAAAGGTAGGAGATCTATCAAGACGACTGTCCACGAAGTTGCTCACGCATACAGAGAAGGGATGAATGCTGACATTTGTTAGCTAATAAAGGAGATGGAGGATAACATCATGGAAGAAGATTTTGAGCGAGAGATGGAAGAATGGGGGGATCTAGTCCCTACCCCAGGGCACACCAGAGGCAAGATGACACTATATAGACAAGCCCTGCACGTGTACCGGGTTATGAAGCACTTACTGGCCAGAGCCCTGGAGCAGGTGGCGAGGGAGATGGCAGAAGTAGCACAAGGCATGCCCAATTAAAAAAAGGACATGAAAAACCTACAAATTATCTTGATTATGCAAGATAGTAAGCTAGATGAGATCCAACAATGTTTGATGAAGTCGTCTCCAATGCCAGGCAACTCTACTGCCACACCGACTATTGTGGAATCTGACAAAGATGATCAAAAGGAATAGTTTTTTCAGTTTCTAGTTTTGGTTTTTTAGCGGTTAACATTTTCTTTTCTTGTGTTTTATGTTAGCCCTGAACTTGAATAGTGTTTCTAGATGTGAAGTCTATTTATCTTGGATTGAAATACTGGTTAAATTTTGTTACTGGATGGCATATAATAGACTCAGGTGGCCAACAGACTTGGTTTCCCATCTGGGCAAGTTGAGGCCACCAAATTTCTGTACATGACACAACTTGGTTTATAAATAGAAAAAGAAGGAACTATTGAAGCTTACAAAAAAAATAGTTGGGTGATGTGACAATACATAGTAAGACATGATTTCAACAAGGTAAAAAGGTAAACAAAAGGAATTGGGTGATACTTACTTGTTTAGGTTTGGAAACCCTAATTCTAGACAAATGATTGTTTTGCATACAGGAAGTCTTCTTAACCCTAATATTGTCTTAAGTTATGTGGGTATGTTCTATATTCATGAACATCTATTTGACAGGTATAACAATTGGTGTCTAGCTATAGCTAGATCTATCAAGGGAACTGGAGTCCCTTGAGAGATGGCACGAATGTGTTCAGTTGCAAGGAAACTTGTTTAGCACAACAAGGTAGGATAACTAGTATATTGTTATAATTATTTATGCACTGACAATTATGTGCTTATGGTAGTATGATGCAGGGGATTGCATGGAAAAAGAGACTGCCAAGAAATCTTGAAGGAGGGACGGGTTGAATTTCCTTTGGAATAATTGGGAAACCATGAGTTTTGAGCCAGGTGTTTGTTGGGAGTTTTGTACCCTGAGTATTTTGTGCTTGATTAGTAGTTTTGTTTGTCTAGTGTATGGCCACACCACTTTGTTTGTGGTGTCATGTTTCTATTGGTGTTTCATAGTTTTCTTCTTGTTTGTTTCTTTTTATTGCCTTTTATGTTTCGAATCTTGGGAATTGGTTGGGAAAGAGGAATTTAGTGGTGCTCGGGGAGAGAAGAATGAAGTCCAAGAGGTAATGTAAGACTTGGGTGAAGCTTGGTGCATGTATAAGGGTAGCTAAAGGCAAGAGTATGAAAAATAGTTGGATTAGTTGGGTCCATTGGTGTAAATGGACAGTGGAAGGATAGTCATGAGAAAGATAGCATCAAAGGTAAAGTAAAGGAATTTGAAGTGTTTGATATCTTGGCTATTTAGAAACTATTGTTCTCAATGTTGTGCATGGTGTGCGTGAATAAATGGAGTTTTCATAAACTTGACCTTATGGTATTTGGTAATTATGTTGTCATCATGCTTATGTAGATGCATATATATGTATACATGTATGTATTTATTTCATTGTTTGATAGGGTTGTCAGAAATCATGATTTTTTAATGCTAACATTTGTATGTATATATATATGTACGTGTGTCATTTTTTAATGAGATCATGATTGTTTCATGTTAATGTTTATATATATGTATGTATCTATTTATATATTTCACTGTTTGACAGGGTTTTCATGGATCACTCTTTGTAGGAATGATTGGTTATGCAAGTGAAAGGCATGAAGGTGTTTCCTCACTATGAAGAATCAAGTGGGAAGAGTAGTCCTCGCAAATCTACGAGGTCAGTATCATGTGGTCATGAATTTATACTATGTAATTATATTATGTTTATGTTATGGATAGGCTATGCTAATGGTTACATCAGAATGAAAATAATATGCTTTATTGTATGTTGGGACAAGCATGGATAGTAAAATAGAAGCAAGGTCATTTGGTAAGGATAGTGTGGTCTTAGGATGTGTAGTACTGGTGTTGTATACATGTAGCATATATACTATTGTGTACATATGATGTTATGTGCCTGTTGTATATATGGTTTTTTGTATATATTGTATATCCAATGTTGAGTATAGATGGTGTTATGTAAATGTTGGATATGCGGTGATGCGTACATATTGTACTATGTACATGTTGGATTTACGGTGTTATGTGCATATTGTCTTGTGTGCATGTTAGGTATGCGATGATGTGTGCATATGGTGCTATGTACACTTTGTATATGCAGTGCTATGCACATATGGTGTTGTGTGGATGTTGTGCATGTGGTGTTATGTACATATGGTGTTGTGTACATGATTGTACATATGGTGTTGTGTACATGTTGTACATGTGATGATGTGTACATGTTTTACATGTGGTGTTGTGTGCAAGTGGTTTTGTGTACATGTCATGCATGTGGTGTTGTGTATGTGTGGTGTCATGTACGTGCCATGCATGTGGTGTTGTATACATGTGGTATTGTGTACATGTACATGTGGCACTATGTACATGTGCAGGTGGTGTCGTGTACATGTGATGTTGTGCACACATTGTAGAGGTCGTGTTGTGTACATGTGGTATTGTTTGCATGTTGTATATATGGTACTGGTGTACACGTGGTAATGTGTACATATTGTACATATGGTACACTGGTGTACATGTGGTATTGTGTGCATATCGTACATGTTGTGTTACGGGCATGATGTATGTGCATTGTGTAGTCTTGGCATCATGACATTTGTATTTGTTGTGTTGTACTCTGTGTAGTACATGTATTGTGTTTTGTTTTACATCACATGAGGTACATATATTGTGTGGTGTTGTACATGAGGTATAGATGTATGTGTTGTATTGTACATCCGGTGTATACGTATGTATTGTGTTGTGTTGTACACTAGGTGTATGTGTATATGTTGTATATCAAGTGTAGGTGTATGTATTGTATGGTGTTGTACACCGTGTCTGGATGTACATGTTGTGATGTACACTAAGTGTATGTGTACGTGGTTAAAGAGAAGGCACTAGGTTTTGTTCAGGTGTGGCAACTAATCTGATGTATGTATGGAAAGAAAAAAGGTAGAAGGAAAGGACCTATTAAAGGATAGGTATCAATATTTCATTTCAATTTTATTATGCATGTGATTTACACTTATGATTTATGATGGTTACATGTGATCTATTATTTTTTGTTTATGATGATTGCATTTGATTCATGATTCTGATCTATGATGGTTGTATTTTGAGCTAATTATAGGTGATATGTTTATACATGATGATTTGATCAAATGTACTTGTTTGACTTCTTGTGACAAGAATTAAACATGTTTTCTAGTGTACCCTATTGACGAGCCACCAATGACGTATGATTTGAATTTATACCAATTTGTTTTAGTTTAATGGGAATTATGTGCTTCCTATAGGAAAACATTAAAATGCCCAGTTGGATGGTTGAAATCGACTGCAAGAATTAGGAGCATTAGTAAAAGGAATTGGAACATGCAATAATATGTTGGTAAAGCACTTGAGAGTAGGGCCATTGTGGGACATTGGTACCCAATAGTGTCCAATGATTTCCATGGGCATGTTATGACTGGTGTGATCATTTTGAGCCAGGGATATTCCTTGGTTTTTGGACCTTTCAATGCGAGGAAACCTTACTAAGGGAGGGGTCACCTGAGGGACTGTCTAGTAGAGAAGGGGATGCCCCCAAAACTTGGAAGGTGTCTGACTGCACATAATGGGGTGGTTGGATTGCCTGAGGGACTGTGTAGCAGAGAAGGGAATGTCGAGGAATGCATTTTTTTGGTCATTATCATTTCCAAATGGAATCAAATGCACATTCGGAGTGCACCCTGGAACAATGAATTGATAACTATTCACTTAGAGGGAAAGTGGTGCAGGATTGATTCAGAATTTTGCTATGAGAGTGTATTTTGGATTTCTTAGGAAGGAAGTGAATCCTCGTACTACTTTTGGGGGTGGAGGTATCAGCCTTTGGATTCCCTTGTTGTAGATACAGACATCATATCCTTTTATTTGTTGGTTGAGAAAATGTACATACGTGTATATTATTGTAAATAATGTATGGTTATTTGTTGTTTGAAGCAAATGTGTATTAGTGTATATATGGTTATTATTGTAAATACCATAATAAGATGTGTTATAAAGCTCTAGTAAATTGTATGATTGTCGTCTTTCAATAGTGTTCATTATAAATATTACAATGAGATGTGTTATAAATCACCATAGGCATTATGTGTTCCCCCGGAGAAGAGGGTTCTATAACAAACTTGGTAAAAATACATGTAAATATAAAAAATAAGACAAAAGTCATGGGACACGTATTCCAATATGAATGGTGGGTAGAACATCATAGGGGGGTGTCACTTTGGTTTATTAATAGCTAAGGAAATTGGCAAAGGAAATGGAAAAGTCTTTGGAAAGGCATGAGGTATTAATTGACATTTATTTATGAAGATAATGGAAATTAAGAGAAAAGGAAGAGGAAAGGTCACAAGTTGCATGTGAGGGGGAAAATGAAGGAAAAAACATGGAAAATTTAAGGAAATAGAGGCCTGATTAATAAAAAGGCTTATGAGGATCAGATGGTAGCTTTTGGCTTAGACTTTTGTTAGTTCACTTATGGCTCTCTCTTTTATTCTCTCATTCTCTCATACTCTTGGACACTTAGATTTTTCTTGGAGCACTCTGGTAGGAGTGTGGTATACTTGGGATTTGAAGCAAGAAGTCAAAGCAAAAGTAGGAAAGTTTAAGAGGAAATCAAGATTAGCAGCTACAACCAATTTCACTTCCATGTGCCGAGTTACATGTATGGTTTCCTTGATAGTTTGGGCATGCATGGCATATGCATGTGGTTAGTTGGTTATGATCTGCCATTGACATGGAGGATTTCCCGTATTAACAATGGTTTTTCCTAGCCTTTCCATTTCCTAGATAGCCATGTTGTTGTGGGTTTTACTTTTTATTTCTGGTTGGATTTCTTGTGCCTTTGGTTGTGGGTCGAGTTATTATTTCCTAAAATCCTTGGTTGGACAAAAAATCTGGAATCCAAGTAACAACTTGGGTTGAGTTACAAGTCATGGAAGCCTTGGTTGGAAAAACACTCTAGAAGCCCTTGGTGGGTTGAGTGATTAGTCTTTGAAGCCCTGGTTGGAGAAACACTCTAGAAGCCCGATAGTAGTTGTGGGTTGAGTTACTAGTCCTAAAATCCCTGGTAGGAACAAACATTATCTATCACTAGAAAACTTGGGTAGATACAAATCTAGTGATGGTTAGTGATTTCCAACCATGAGGTCAAATCACAGGTTGACAGTTGAGGTGGTTGGCCTATAGAAGCCCGACACGATTTTGATTTATTTGTTTTATGAGATCCCACATTCATTCTTAGAATATGGCATGGGGGTGACTATTTGAAAGAAATATTTAGTTCAGCCTAGTCTATGATTGGGTTGTTTGCAGAAGTCTCATTCCACATCGGCTTAGGCCATCATCAATAACAACTCTTCCTCCTTGGTATTCTATGGGTGAATATACTTGTCTATACGTGGCTTATATGGTTGTTATATCCATGATATTTTTGTTGGTTATATGATGGTTATGAGTGAGTATTATGACAGTGAAAATATATTTCTGTCATCATGCTTTGGTTAATCACTGAATGTACAATGAATATATGGCTTAATATATGGTAGTGTAGTTATTGTGATGTAGTAATATAGTTATGCTTCATAAGATCACAAACCCTGGTTTGACATTTAAAGACAAGTAACTTAACTCAATTAAATTATCCATCAATAATCTTGAAACAATATATTATATCAAGTTGAGATAGAAAAATAAAGAAATGGAAATATCTTATCTATTGGACCAAGTGTCGTCTTTTTTTTTTTTGTTCTGCTTGACCAGGACCCACATTGGAAATTACAAATAGATATTTCCTCTTCCACAAGAATGCAAGGGGATGATCAATTTTGATTTTCCTTGATGTTGCAGCCACCATTAACACACTAACATTGGCCTATACTTCTAATGCTTTCCTCTTAGATCGACTCACTCCTAAACATGCTCCAATTCCACAAGATTTTCCCAAAAAATGCCATTTCACATAAAAATAGCTGCTCTTGAATTAATGGTTGCAAAATTTTCATATCGAAGGAATAGTTTCTCCTCCCTTTAACTTATTTTCTAGCCCTTGATGTCTTATAGCATACTTCCACAAACAGTTTTTCAATTCTTGAGCCTACTATCTTGTTAAAATGAGGTTTCTCTCAAGATTTGAATTTGTTGTTGCAACCTTCATTGCAACAAATGGAATATTGGTGAACCCATATGAATTGAAAGAGAGGGAATTATCGATTGCGGCATTCATCCCATTATTTTTCCCTTTTCATGCTTCCCTTTATTGGTCCATAAATACTATAAAAATAAAGAAAAATAGACTCCTATAAGGTTGTGCATATAAACAAAAATGCAATAAGAGTCCATTGTATCAAAATTAAAATAGTTGGAAAGGAAATCCACTTACCTTAACCTTGAATGACCTCCAAAAAATTGTATTTCTCCTTTATTGGTCACTTACACACTTCTACAACTCCCAAACAAACAATGAAAAAAATGAGCTGAAATCCAATATTAAGTTGTGCATGGGTGACCATTTTTTTAAGGCACATGTAAAAAAAATGGGACATGAATTTCACTCACACACTTCTACAACTCCCAAGGAAAAAACAAGAATGAACAAAATGAGCCGAAATCCAATATTTAGTTGTGCATGGGTCGCCTTTTTGTAGGGCACATCTAAAAAATTGGGACATGATTTGGCACGTGCTCAACACAAGTCAAACTTGTGTGAGACGCACTTAATCCTCTATTCATGTTTGACATGATGGATTCAGGACACGAACGGGGGGCAGGGAGGATTGGTGGACGTGTTACGTGATTTATCATTGATTGAATAGACCTTTGGATCTGAGAGGAAATATGTGAAAAGAAATTTTTATTTTACCAATGCACCCAAACTATTTCATACCATTGAGTGAAGGAAATGACAATGAAGAATTTATGGATAAGAGTCTATGAAAAAAATTGTTAAATTTGTTCGTTGGGAGTATAATGCATGAGAATCTTTCTTTATTAGAAATATACGTGCTTAATTACTCCTAAATCTAAGAAGTGCTTAGAAAATGATATATTATGTAAAATTATATTTAAAAGGATTATATTTGTTGAGATATTAGTTAAAATAGGTTCTAAGTTTCAAAGGAATCATCTCAGCTTCCTCCAAATATTTAAGAGAGGAATTATCTTTTGGAAAATAAAGATATTTCCATAGCCAATAATAGGTAGGGACACAATGCATTTTTTAGAAAGCAAAGAAAGTCTCAATCATGTTATTCTTGAAATTTTCTTCGCGGTAATATCATCTAACCATGCATAAGGAAGCCCAACCATGTTACAACCAATTTCATTACAAGACTTCATTCATAGCACAGTTGAAAATAATTAATATTATTTTGTATTAATGGAGAAATGGTTACATAAGTTGTAACGTATCTCCTTAGTTTAGGATTTGTTCCTAGAGTTTAGGAGTTTGGTTGCAACTTCCTCATTTCCTTATTGTACTTAATGATTTAATCTTTCATTCATGAATAGTAGAGTGAATGGGGAGAGTTCTCTTTGTTTGAGTGCAGTCTCTAGGTGCAGTACTCACCTGTGAGCTGTAACTCCTTTTTTTCAAGTCAAGTCCAGTTTTTATCATGGTATCAGAGCACAGAGTAGGGACAACCTAGATTTTTTTTTCTCTTTAGGGATGCACCCTTGTACATAACTGTAGTGGTAGTGGAGTATACAGAAGATCCGTAGGACCAGGTGGACTGCATTAAAACCTGTAGCACAGGTCTCAGATTGACTGATCATCTCTGAGCGCAAGAAAGGGTTGGGGCGGTTTTGAGAGGAATAATTTTTTTTGGCGGAACAAAGAGTTGGCATGGGCTTTTAAGGAACAGTCGCGCCGCTTGGCACGGTTTTGACAAGGATAGTCATGCCAACACACCAAAAAATTCTATTGGTGCGGAAAATCAATCCTTAAGCGTGCCAATTATGTGCCTCGCATCGATTTTGTTTCTGGCGTGGGTCTTTTGCTGTCGAGAAGCGCCAGCTGTTTCTGGTGCAGGTCTTCCGCTATCGAGAAGCACCAGCCTCTTTCTCTTTGGAAGATCTGTAAATTTTTCCTTTTTTTTGCAGATCGACCTTGCCCAGTGGTGGCCTTGCCCGATGGTGGCGCATTAGAATTCTTGATCTGTTCGGTGGCAGTAAATCGGATTTTCCTGGTGGTGGTGCATTGGAGTTCCTGATCTGTTTGGTTGCAGCAGATTGGACTTGCCTAGTGGTGGCACATTGGAGTTCTTGATCTATTCAATGGCAGCAGATTGGACTTGCCTGGTGGTGGCGCATTGGAATTCCCGATCTATTCGGTGGCAGCAGATCGGACTTGCCCAGTGGTGGCTCATTGAAGGTACAATTTTTTTTTCCAGCAAAATAGAGGTTTGGATTTGGTATATGGTGTTTTTTTGTGACCTGAAAGTGTTAAGTTCGATAGAATTATTCATCAGAGGATCATAAATTTTCTCAGTCCAATATGAATAACAATATAGAATCATACCTCCACGAGTCTGGCAAACTCGATGGATTGAATTTCACCAACTGGAAATTCAAGATGCAGACTTTACTTGAAAGCGTAAATGTGTGGTCGATTGTTATAGGAAATGGGCTGAGACCAGGATCAGCGACACAAGAGAAATATTGGGATAAAATGGAGACAAAAGCGAAGGTCATATTGAAGATGTCTGTGAAGAACAATGTTATCCCACATATTAGAGACTGTAAATCGGCCATTGACATTTGGACGATGCTCAAAAACCTATACCAGACACAGAATACAAACCGTGTCGTGTCACTCAAAGGCAGGCTGTTTGCATTGAATATGGAGGAGAATGAGTTCGCTCCTGGATTCATTGCTAGAGTTAAAGATCTAAAGGACAGATTGGGAGATATCGAAGAGAATGTTTCTGATTCAGATCTGGTCATGATCACATTGAACGGAATGACTAATGAATACCATGTTTTCATCCCAAGACTGTCAGCAAGGGAGAAAGCCCCTGCGTTTGAAGAGCTAACAGGGAATGTGCTATAGGAAGAAGAGAGACGAAAAAATTTGAAATCAAAGAGAAATGACCTTGCTCTAATGGAAAAAAGGAGACAGTATAGAGGGAAGCAGCATCAGCAACCGCAGCAGCACCAGCAAAAAGGTGCCAATACATTTTAGAAGATACCTCTTAAAGGTATGTCTGCTAATAATTTTCCCATCAAGAAATGTTTTTACTGTGGAAAACCTGGTCACCAAATTAGAGATTGTTATAAGAGGCAGGCAGACGAAGGAAGAAACAAACAGAGAAAACATAAGAGTTACTTTGTTGAGGAAGAAGAAGACCATAGCCACGAAATTCGACTATTTATAGTCGATTGTGATCTTTCAGCTTTAAAGGGAGATGAGGACAACATATGGTATGTCGACTCTGGCACATCCTCACATATGACTAGTAAGAAGGAATGGTTTGAATTTCTTGAAGAAACTTCATGTGGGTCAAAAATCTGTTTAGGAGATGACAGTGGATATGAGATCAAAGGATATGGTGAAATTCTTGTAAAGTTACCTAGCGGTGACATTAGACATCTTAAAAATGTATTGTATGTTCCAGGAATTAAGAAAAACTTGGTCTCTGTCTCAATGATTACTGATCAAGACATGCAAGTTCAATTATTTAAGACTAACTCTGTCATTAAGGATAGCCAGATGCAAACATTTGCAACAAAAGTGCGCGTGGGGAACCTATACAGACTAGATGTGAAGAGTATGCCACAACAAGCAATGGTTGCAGCTGCATCGACAATTGAAGATCTCTAGCATCAGAGATTCGACCATCTTAATCTGCAAGACCTCATCTTACTTCATAGAAAAGGTATGGTTGATGGACTCCCTGTTCTCCATAATGTTAAGCTGGATTGTGATGGATGTGCATTAGGGAAAATGCATAGAGAAGAGTTCCCTTTACATGTCAATAGAAAGGAAAGAGATATTTTAGAACTGGTGCATACAAACATCTACGGATCCTATGAAAACTAGGTCATTAGGAGGAGCATATTACTTTATTTTATTTACAAATGATTTCACTAGATTTTCATGGATATACTTTCTAAGTAAAAAGAGTCAAGCCTTTCATCATTTTAAAGAGTTTAAATCCATGGTAGAAAACCAAACAGGAAAAAGGATAAAAATTCTCTGCTTAGATCAAGGGGGAGAATACAGGTTGGGAGAGTTCATGGATTTCTGCAAGCAGCATGGGACTGTGCAACAGTTTACAGTGCCCCACACTCCACAGCTGAATGGAGTGGCAGAATGGAAGAACAGAACTCTTGTGGAGTGCGCAAGGAGCATGCTTCAAGGTAAGGGTCTATCAAATGGTCTTTGTGCAAAAGCTATTAACACTGTTGTGTATTTAAAGAATAGGAGTCCTACTAGATGTTTTGGCTTCAAAACCCCTTTTGAAGCATTGTTTGGATTCAAACCAGCGGTAAGTCACTTAAGAATATTTGGGTCAAAAGCTTATGCTCATATACCTAAAGCAAATAGGAAGAAGTTAGATCCCAAATCCCTGAAATGTATATTTGTTGGATATGGCACTGAGTTCAAGGCATATAAGTTAGATAATCCTGTGACTCATAAGCTTTTTGCAAGCGGAGATGTCATATTTCATGAACAGGTTGAAGAAGGAAAGGAGGATTCTAACAGTGATTGCCACATTCCATTGCTAATAGAAGAAAACAGTGAGGAAGATGAAGAGCAGGAGTAGAAACAAGAAGAAGAAGTAACAAATAATGTAATCAATGATAATGCAAGCCCAGAAAACGCTGAAATAGACAGAGTTGAGGTAAGACCCTACCAAGTGTTAGGACCCCACTATGTATCATTTTTGCTATATATTTTGATACCACTTTACCCTTATAACCATGAATCCCAGTATCATTTTCATCCACTTTTTCCCAAGGTATACAAAAACCTCTTCTTTATTATATGATTAATCTGTTTTACATTTAATTCCACAATACTCTTATATTTTATCATTAATTGAAGTGTATCGTTGCTAACATAAGTCTAAAGATTGCAGATAAGTATACACGGTTGTTGCTGAAACAGTGGACTCAGTTGCTGAAACAGCGGACTCAGTTGCTGAAACAGCTGACTCAGTTGCTGAAACAGCCGTCAAACACGCAAATTCCGTTGGCCGTAATTTGCGATTCTGGAAGAGCCTTTTGAAGAATAGTAGTAGCAGTACGAAGACATGATTACCTGAATTATCCTGAAGATAGCATTCTTGTTGTCTCTGTTGTAATAGTATCTTTTTATGAAGAACCAAATAGTCCTGTTTTGGAAAAAAAGAACAGATGTGAGATAATATGGACTCGCTCTCATGTAAATCGTAAATGATGTCTCCTCTTTAAAAAGAGGAGACATCATCATTAGAAGGGGTCGGTCATTGTAAAAGCTACAGGAGCATACTGTGTGAAACTGGAGCTAGTCTCCATTTGTAATGTATCAGTGACTTTGACAGATGAATAAATTTCTCTTTTGATCATTCCAATTTAATTCTTTTCCCCGGGGAATATTGTGAGAGGGAAAGGGCCCGCCTTCCTCACAAGATTCGCCCATTGGTTCTTGTAGATTGTTTAATTCTTTATATGCTTGCACTTCATTTTAATTCTGTTGTTAGACACTGGTTACACAGCTTGAGCAATACTCTGTTTCTTTAGCGCTGCATATATTGAATGCTTTCACCCTTAGAAGTTGAGATATCCATTTCTGTTTGATTGCATGAATGAATGATGTTGGGAGATAGGTGCTGAAGATTCCTGCATACAGGAATAGGGTTCTGCTCCCATTAATTGCTTTTCTTTGTCTGCAGTGTGATTAGAGACAAGAGAACAGGTGCTGAAGGTTCCTGCTCACAGGAATAGGGTCTTGATCTCTTGAGTTCACAATGTGATTAAGTGTCAGGCATCAGGTGCTGAAGTTCCTCACTAAGGAATAGGGTCCTGTTCCTGCTGTGGTCGATTGATTTCTTTCCTTGCAGATTGATCTTCCTTTATTTGAATTGTAACTGCAATAGAGGGATTATCTCCGTTATAATTTAATTAACTTCAGCTTTGATTAAATAGAGTGTGAATCAGTAGAGTGGTGAGATTAATAACCGTGTGTTCTTTCTTTTACTACAACATTGTTTTTGCTTTTGAAATTGAGCATATACAGTGCGAGACTACCTTTGAAATAAAAAATACTTCCTCGGGTTGACAATTTATGTGGCGCTTGAATTAAAGCGACCAACATTTTGGCGTTGTTGCCGGGGAAGGTAATTATAGATTTCAAAAGCATTAATCTTTTCTTTTCAAATGTGCAGATTGTATGAGAGGACGCGGAAATCAGAAGAAGACTAACCCCACAGGTGGCAAAGGCTGGGGAGGACGAAAAACTTTTATCGACGAGATTGTATCAAAGGCTGAATCATCGCAAAGATTAAGTTATCGAAAGTCAAAACTTCAGCAATCACCCCAGTCAGATTATAAGACAGAGGAAGTCGTGGGTCCTGAAAATATCGAAGAACCAGTAGTAAGTGCTGGAGAGTCAGAGGAAAGTGCTAGTAGATCAGCAGAATACATTGAGGAAATAGTAGAAAGCGTTGGACGACCGGTAGAAAACGTCGAAGAGCCAATAGAAGATTCTGACGATCGAGCAAGTGCAGTAGGAGAGCCAACAATGGAAGGAGACAATGAAGGTCTCTTTGGTGGAAGACGTGTAGAGCCTGAAGGGGAAAGAAGGGATGAAAATTCCCTTTCTACCTTGGGATTTCCTATCAGTGATCTCCCTGCAGGAACAATGAAAAATATTCCATTGTCTGCTTTACCCAACTTTCATGGTTTATCCTCCGAAGATCCGGATGAGTTTCTTTTTGAATTTGATATATTATGCAGAAGTTATGATTATGTTACTAACGCTCAAAAGTTGAAACTGTTTCCAGCCACCTTAAAAGGGAATGCTTTAAGATGGTTCATGAGCCTTGGAAGTCAGGTAATCACAACATGGGAGCAGATGAAACGAAAATTTCTGCTTAAATATCAAGACTACTGCCGGACGAAAGAAAAGAAGGATGAACTGTTCAATATGGCACAAAAGTCGGATGAGAGTCTGGAGGACTATATAGAAAGGCTGCAGTACAATATACAGAGATCTGATCATCCGGATATAAGTAAGGAAATTAGCAAAACAATATTACTCAGAGGTTTGAGGGATGATTGTTTAAATATGTTAAACATGCTTGCCAAGAGAGATATATCCAAGGAATCATATGATGAGATTTGTGAACTTGCTAAGAGGTGCTCTAGGGGAGTTGCAAGAAACAGAACAAGAGATTCCACCTATTCAAGAGTGCAGAAATCAGCCAATGGAGGAGCAACAAGAGCTGAAATAGGTAATTTACTTGAAGAATTTAAAACTGAGATGTTAAGTTCTTTTGCTTCACAAATTGACACTTTGCAGGTTAAGAAAAAGCAGGCTGAAGCAGAAGCAACCCTGGCTATCTTTTGCCCGAAGTGCAGAGACAAACATCCATTGAGGGAATGCCCAATGAATAAAGTACCAATTTGTACCCTTTGTGAGAAAGATCATGAGACAGAACAATGCCCATCTCTGCCAGGAATAAAAGCAGCATTGCAGCCAACGGAAGAAGAAGCTGAAGCAATTTACCTGCTAACACAAAGAAGACAATGGCAACCAAAAGGACGAGGTATGAACTCTAGTTTGCCATTTAATCGTTGGAACAATTATTCTGCTTTTGGCCAAACAAATTACCCTCCCTTCAACCAAATGCAATATCCATTCTTCAATTTCCCTCCCATGCAGCAAATGCAAAACCCTCCCTTTGTTGATCCTTCAATGTGGACTCCTTGGCCTCCACAGCAGCCATCTTCTTTCAACCCCTGGAATCCAAATTGGAGAAGTCAACAACCCCCATATCCAAATCAGATGCCTCAACTCCAACAAACACTCCCTCTGCCATCAAATGCCCAGCCAAATAACCAGATGAGACCCCAGCTGCCTGTGCAACCAAACCCTAACCCCAATAATAAAGTTGTGCAAGTCATTGATATTCAGAATCAGTCTATATTTCCTACCACGCAATGCAATGATATTCATTTGAGATCTGGGAAAAGAGTAGGGCCTATTATTGATGATATAACTTCTTCTGACTCAGATAAAAACGAAACTGAGAAACATAAAGTAGCACAATCACCTCCTAACAAGAATGTTGAAATAACAGAACCTCCATTCCCCGAGCGTTTGGTTTTAACCAAAACAGCTGAAACACCTGCTTTTAATTTTCTAGGGGAATTGCAAAATTTGTATATTAAAATTCCACTTTTACAAGCATTAAGAGATGTACCAATCTATGCCAGAACATTAAGGGATATTTGTGTTAAGAAACATGCTAGGAAAACTAAAGACCCCCTTACAGTACATGTGATGGGAGACCTGTCTGCATTAATGTCCGGAAAAGCTCCCC
>APFE031347729.1:0-27146 GCA_000404065.3 Pinus taeda
AGAGCAGTCAGATACTGAAGAGCACAGAGATGCAGAGTTTTCAGTCGACAGAGGCAATAGCAGTTAGAGACTTTGATGATAGAGCAAGTGGACCGGCCAGATGTGTTGCATGCATAACATTCTAGAGTTACAGGATCGGGGTTGAGAGGAAGCCTTTCTTGTTGAGAGGGAGTGTTGAAAAGTGTGCAACAAGAAATGCTTGTTGAGAATGCAACAAGATGATGGAGCTTAGTGGAAATGAGTCGCCTTCACTAAGTGGTCCCGCAGGCTATTTTTGGCGCAAGTCTATTTTTAGACTATGTCTATTTTTAGACATATGGATCATGTCTATGGATTGCAGGTTTCTGTTTATGGATGATTGATCAAGTTGGAAAAAATAGATGGACTTCTATTTTTAGACCACAGCGGAGTGACTGCTCAGTCTAAATATAGAACAGTCAAATATTATTAGCTCATAATAATATTTAGACTATAACTTTGTCTTATTCTCTTGGAGCACTTCAGGATGAGCTACGGATGTGGTACATGCAGATCCCAGAAGGAAATACGTGGTTACCTATGGGATGACTAATATTTGCATGCAGTACTTCAGTTAGAACTCAAGTGAGTTGAGTTTAGTGGACTGGAGGTACAGTTGATGGAGTTGTGTTAGTTTAGCTTTGTTAAACTGGTTGTATTTAGTCTAATTGGCAAATAGACTAGAGATGAGTTGGGTGAATTAGTTATTAATTAATTCACAAGTTATTAACTCATAATGCAACTATAGAATACATCTGTTAACTCAGTTGCATGTCAGTGCATGTTCAGTTCAGCAAGGACAGGTGTTAGAGGATCAGATTGCTATCAGTTGTGACTATAGTTGTGCATGATGATTTGCACAATCATAGCAATTGAGTATGCCAATGAGGATTGCGTGGTATATCCAAGGGAAATACGAATTTGTATCATTCATTCATTAGTATTCTCATGCAGGATTGCGCAATGGAGGCAGGTAAGCAGCGAAGAGATTTGGAGATCAGATCTGAGTTGTATTGTGTGTAACAGAGGTGGAGATACTTGTGAGAAGTATTATGCTGTGTAATGTTACATGACTCATTCATTAATATACAGATAGTTGGGGTTTTTAGCGAGATGCTTTCCCCGGGATACATACTGTGTTAATGTGTGAATGCTCTTGATGTTTTTATTGTTATTGATGCTGCTATATTGATGATCAACGTAGAGGAGCTTATGTATTGTGTATGTTTTCCGCAATAGTACATGATCAGGATAATCTCCATTGAATATGTGTTAAATTATTCAAAATTTCTACAAAATTCAATTGTTGAAAAACACAACAGTGCAACAAGAGCTAACTTCCCAACACCAAATTCAAGTGTTGAAAAATACAGAGTGGCTAGTAGGACTTAGAATCCTACTGAAGAGCCACAAAATCCACCACCATGTCTAAACCTCGGCCCAAACCTCGCCATACCTATTCTGCGACATCCATACAAATTACCTGCAACACAAACTTGCAAACATGGAGAGAAATTAGCATTTGGACAAAAACCTAAAAAAAATTATAGCAAATTCGTAAAAAAAACAATGAATTTCAAGACTTACCTTCATGGACCTCGAAACTTGCATGTTGACCACCAAACTTGCTCGAATCTCCCAATGGCTCCTTTGCAAACAATAGGTCGTGAGGATGAAACAATAGCAAAGGTATTTGTAAACCCCTAACGAAGCAAAACAAACGACCACAGAGTCGTTGCTTAACCCCCCACGAAGCAAAATGAACAACCACAACACCATTGTTTAACCCCCTTGAAATAGGTAGAGAAACCACACCCTAAACCATAAATGAGAAACGAACCATTGCAAACAGCATTTCCCAGTCAGCAGTGCCAGAATGAGAGACTAGGTGAACTAGTACTGGAGTCGAGAGGAGCCATAGTCAGTGGAGCGCATTACCCACACACAGGGGCCGAACAAGATAACACAAGGAAACAAAGACATGCCACAAAACGCGTCTGAGGAAACCCTAAACAGTGGGTTTAAGGGTTTATTTAATGCATGCACCAACCGCAATAGGTGGCACGTCCCAGTAAACAAGTGTCGTACGACATATATTGGAGTCTCCATGTCAACAGCCAACGTGGAAGGGAGGGCACAAAAAAACGTCCTAGTGATTTTCCTGTCTGAAAAACCATTTTTTTTTTTTGAAAATTTGTCATCTATTTAGACTACACTTATATTTAGAAGTGTGGAGGTTATGGAAAAGAAATTAAAATACCTTCCCTTTGTCTAATACGATTTCCCTCATTAAAGAGGTATAATGATTAGTTTTTATTAATGAGATGATAAATGAGAAGGGTTACATCTTTGATCACATTTGTACTGTTTCCCAACAAAGCTAGCAGTGATTCATGAGTAACTTTCACTGAAAATGAAATGCTTTTGATTCATAATTGTTTAATCTTCATATCTAAAATGTATAGTTTCTCTACAACTATGTGGGGTTTTTTTTAATAGATTTATTTTCATGGATATATAATTATCAAAGGTTTCCATATAATGCGTATTTTCTAACTCTCCAGTAGCCCAGTATTTAACAAGCCACCTTTAGACTAGCTCTTGATTGGCTCTCATTAGCCATGTGACTAGGGGCTAAGACCAAACTTCCCAAACTCCAAATCTGGTAAAAGCTAGAATTTTTACCCAATTATCTTTGTAAGTTCAAAGCTCTTCAACCACTTCCAACCCAAATAATTAACTACCTTTAACCAGGAAACTTCAATCCTCCTCATCTCTATTTCTTATACTACAAGGAGGCCCGCATGTTAGCTTATGTCCATAGACAAACAAAACCTTAAGCTCCCATCATCACACAGGTTTCACTCCACCATCATGGTATACACAGTGACTTGGCCTGATAACTTTCATAAAATAGGAAACATGTGTATATACATATACATCCATTATAGCCAAAGCTAACATTTCCATTTATGAGCATATAGCACACAAAAGTCACAATTAGCAAAGGAGAAAAGCTTCCATTATATATGGCATTCATACATGTAACATAAATGTAGAGAAACATCTGAGCGAGTTATGCTAGTTCTTAGCTCTATATTCATGCTCATTCAACATAGAATTACAACAACTATCAGTTTGTCATTATTGAAGGTTTTAAGCCTTTGCAGATAATACCTGCAAACAAATTCTTAAAACAAACAAAAAGATACAATGTCAATCACATAAAATATACACAAATATTTTTCTCTTGGAAACCAAAATCAGGGAAACCATATTGATTTTTCATTATTTTCCTTTACAATGTTATAATACATTATATACATGTCATAGAATTCATAAACCCCCAATCCATTAACTTTGTATTAGAATATAATTTTAGTTCCTTTAACCATAACTACAAAACCATGGGCAAAAACCACCATGTGCAAAACCACGAAAAAAACTACCCATAAAAAAAATTGGGCCATTGCCCCAAACCCCCAACACATGTGTTTCATGTGTGGGGATAGTCATGCAAAGAATATAACACATACCTGACATCCTCCCACTTGTTGTTTTATTTGTACATATGGGGCCACAAAAGTACACAATCACCAATCCCGGACAATAACACCAATTGTTTCTCTACACCAAGAGAACTTCTCAGTTCTCACAGTCTTCGTTAATGCATCTGCAACATTATTCAAAGTGGACATAATTACCAACAACACCATTTTGTTTTCAACCATATCACTTGCAAAGTTATTTAACATAAATATGCTTTATCTTCGAATGATAAGTAAGGTTCTTTGCCAATAAAATTGCACTTTGGATGTCACAATCTATCCTTATAGCTTGTTGTACCAACCCCATACCTGAACACAATATTTGTAACCAAATTGTGTCCTTGCTTGAATGAGTGGCTACCATGTATTCAACTTCTATAATTGAAAGTGTCGTATAAATTATCTATTGTTCATCCAACTAATTGCTCCTCCAAATATGTTAAGCACATATCCACTTGTAGGTGTTCTGTGATCAAGATCTCCAGCCTAGTCTACATCAACAAAAATGCATATATCCAACACTCTATCCAATTTTGGTCTTCATTGGTGGCACAAACCATAATCACTATTGCCATGCAGATACCTAAAAACCCTCTTTATTGTTGTTCAATTCTCCTTCCCTGGTTTTGACATAAACTGAATCAATACTCCCACTACATATGGAATGTCTAGTTTGTTATAGACCATTGCATACATCAAACTTCCAAATGCACTCACATATGGAACATATGACATGTCCTCTTCCTCTCCTGTGTCTTGGGACACTATTCTGCAAGTAACTTTACACAAGAATAGGGACCTTTACCAATTTACTATCTTTCATATTAAATCTCTGCAATATTATCTCAACATACTTCCTCTGATTTAACCATAGTTTCCTCTTTTTCCAATATATTTTAATTTCCATGCCCAAAATAAAATTTGCAGCACCAAGATCCTTCATGTATAATTTAGAGGACAATTGGGTCTTCACATCTTGGATAATTTCTCTGTCATTTCCAATAACAACATATCATCCACATACAAGACGAAATAAATAACACGATCACTAAATAATTCAAAATACAAACATTGATCTGATTTTCTCCTTATAAAGCCAAGTCCCTGTATATATGTATCAAATTTTTTATATTTCTTTAACCCAAATAGAGAATTTTTAGCTTGCATATTAGTTCTTTCTTACCCTTCACTGCAAATTCTTCTAGCTTCTTCATGTAGATTTCTTCTTCCAAATCCCCATGTAGGAAGGTTTTCTTCACATCCATATGTTCTACCTCAAAATCAAAAGCAACAACAACAAATAAAATAAATATAATAGAAGCTAACTTGGCAACAAGAGAAAAAATATCACCAAAATCAATTCTTGGCACCTGGGAATGCCCTTTTTCTACTAATTGTAGGTTTTAACCCAGTACAGAAATTACCTTCATACGAATTCTAAAACACAGAAAATAAACAATGCAAAAGCGTAACACATAAAACACATATACACATAGATTTTCCCCTGGATCCCAAAATCGAGACTACCAGCTTAATTTTTCATTATGTCCCTTTCAATGTTACAATACATATTTATACATGTCGAAGCATCCAATACCATGGACCGAAAACCATCGCGTCCAAAACCATGGACCGAAAACCATCGCGTCCAAAACCATGTGCAAAAACCATGCACAAAACCATAGGTAGGTCCGCCCAACCTAATATAGGGTCCAAAAAGAATTTCCCGGGGGCTACCCGCACCCCTCAAACCCCCCTGTGACCCCCCTGCTACACAATCAGCACAACAAATGGGGGCTCTGCCCCCCCTCTAAGCCCCCAGTTAACTACGTAGGCTAGCCGTGGAAAGATATAACACAACCCAACACTAATTGATCTTTGTATTTCTCATGCTTTCCTTATGCGGTCATCTTCTTCCTAAATACCCATGTGCTACTAATCGGTTTTCTTCCAATCAATAACTCCACCAAATCCCAAGCCTCATTCTTGTCCAAGGTTACCATTTCTTCAACCATGGCCTTTTTCCAAAGTTTGCCATCCTATGAAATAACTACCTTTCTAATAGTTCTAACATCGTCATCGGTAATTAATAAGGAAAAATGTGAATGGAAATTAGGTTGAGTATACCTATCTAGCTAACTTCTTTCATAAACTAATCTCCTCAAATCTGGAGTGTGTAGTTCTTCTTCTTCTAATTCTTGTTCTTCTGTGGAGTACGATTCTCCATCATTCAGTACAAACTCTATATTTTCTAGTTCCTTTTACCTTAGAAGGACTTCCTATTTCATGACATCCTTCACTTCTTTAAATACCACATCTCGATTATACACAAACTTCTTTGTTTCTAGATTTCAAATCTTGTAACCTTTTAAACCATATTTATACCCAATAAAGATGCAACTTTTAGATTTACTATCCAACTTGATTATTTTCTCCTTTAGAACATGTACATATGCATCATAGCCAAATATCTTGAGATGTGAGAGAGGGTTTCTTACCAGTCCATACCTCATTTTGATTCTTATCCTCCAACAATGATGAAGATGTTCTATCAACTAGGTAACATAAAGTATCTACTACCTCTTCCCATAATTATTTTCCTAACCCATAACTATTGAGCATGCTCCTTTCTTTTTCCATCAATGTCATGTCCATCTTCTCTCAACTCCATTTTGTTGAGATGTGTATGGAATAGTCTTATGTCATGCTATACCACAATTCTTATAGAATTCTTTGAATTCCTTCCCTCAGAACTCTTCATCGTTATCTATCCTCAACACCTTAATCTTTTTTGTCTAATTTTCCTCCAAAGCCTTAAATTCTTTAAACCCTTCAAAGACTTCACATTTCTTCATGAGGAAATATATCCATGTATACCTCGAGCAGTCATTTATAAATGTGGCATAGTACACAAAATTTACCTAATGATGGAACTAACGCAAGTCCACACACATCATTATGCACTAGTTGTAATATTCATTCTACCCTCTTATAACCAAACGAGAACCTCACCCAATTTTGCTTCCCATATACACAATGTTCACAGAAATCAAAATATAGAGAGAAATTAAACATACCTTCTATTATAACATTACCATTTAGTATTTGAAGGCCCTTCTCTCCAATATTTCCTAGACTTTGATGCCACGACATAGTCTTTTCTCTAGAGACTACAAGATTTTCTGCTCCATTGTCGGGAACAACAAAATTGTTTCACCTATCAATAATAGTACTAACCAACATGTTGTACAAAGTTTCGGTTTGAACTCCCCTAATCAATATGAATACTCCTCAAACCATCTTGTAGGTATCTTTCTCAAACATTGGTTTTACATCTGCATCATCAATTTTGCTTAAAGAAAATAGATTTCTAGTCAATCCTGGAATGTGTAGAACACTAGGGAGTGTTCTAATCCTTCCACTTGTAAAATTCAATGTGAATTGTATGCGTCCTATCATTCTAGTTTTCTAGTCATCGCCTAGGAAGACATCATCGCCATCACATCTCTCGTACTCGCAGAACCACTCTTTATGGGGAGTCATTTGAAAGGATGCAACTGAGCCAATCAATGTTGCCTCATGATTTACATATGTACTTGAAGAAGCTAAGTATGTATCCCCACCTTCATCTAAGGTTATTTTCTCTTTTGCATAAGATGCATCATCAAATCCCTTTCCTTTCTCAGTAGTTTTGGATCTACAATATTTCTTGTAGTGGCCTTCTTTTCCGCATTTTCAGTATACCTTTACAAAATTTTGTAGAGATTTATATCTCCCTCTAGATTTAGGTCTCACACTTAATGGCTTATTTCTATTTCTATTTTGAGGGTGTCTTACAAATAAGGAATCTTCATTCTATCTCTCCATGTTTTTCCATCATCTCCTTCGATAAAATGTATGAGACTATTTCATCAAATTTTAAGTTAGTTACATTGCTACCTATGGAAACAACCAAACTATCCCACTAGTCTAGTAGAGAACACAACAAATTGATGCACTTATCTTCATATAAAATCTTAATATCAACATATAATAATTGACTTACCATAGTATTGAAGGCTTTCACATGCTTTGTCACTGAGTCTCCATCCTCCATCCTCGGGTTATACAACTTATTCCATAGGATAAATCTATTTACCAGGGACTTAAACTGATACAAAGTCCCTAACTTTTCCCACAAAGCTTTTGTTGTAGCTTCTCTCGAACCATTCAATAATATTGAACCTAACACACACAATTGTATTGTGCTCTTTTCCTTTCGATCCAACTTAGTATTCTATCGACATTACTATTGGTTTAGTACATGGATAATTAGCAATCCACTTATCTTTATCCACCAACAAATCCTCCATCTTGATCTTCCACACCTCAAGCTTTGTCCATTGAATTTCTTAATCTCCATCTTTGCAGTGTTCACCATTTATTTCACTGCAAGAGTCTATCTTGTAGATCTCCCATTGTAACAAGGACTTCCATAGGCTTGAGCAAAATCCTTTAGCCACGAAGGCGTCCCCATGACGCCAAAACTGCTCTGATTCCAAATATAGGTTTTAACCCTGTATAGATAATACTTGCAAACAAATTTTTAAAACTAACAGAAAACATGCAAAAGTAATCACGCAAAATATACATAAATATTTTTCTCCTGGAACCCAAAACTAGGAAAACCGGATTGATTTTTCATTATTTTCCTTTACAATTTTACAATACATTATACACATGTCATATCATTTATAGACCCCCAATCTATTACCCTTGGATTAGAATATAGTTTTAGTTCCTTGACCGGATCTACAAAACCTTGCACAAAACCATGGGAAAAACTGCCTAAAAAAAATTGGGACTCTACCCCAAACCCTGTGCAAGGGGGCTACCGCCCCCCTACAAACCCTCTGGAAGGGAGCTCCCACCTCTAATGCATGCGTATCGCACACGGGAATAATCATGCAAAGAATATAACACATACCCAACAATTCCCCATGTACACAATGTAACAACATAACATTCTGACATAAAGCATAGGTCAACATTGACATTTTATTTATAAGGAAAGTAATACACTTATGTGTTCCACTTGATCTTACTATAAAATGAAGAAGGGACAACCACTCTCCACCCAACTTTAGGCACAACTACACTACAAGTTTCTTGCAATTGGCCACCCCTGAGCCAAATCTAATGTATGAAGGATGATTCACTCATGGAATTTCAATAAATGGTTAATTCAGGGTATAAAGTATAAAGCTCATGCAGCTCACTTGTAGGAAACAAGGATGCTACCTCTCAAGAACTAAGTCAGCGCTAATCATACAACAAAATATGGCATTGAAGGCATGTACAACACCTAAAGAAATCCCTTCACCTCTTTCTATGGTCCTTCGATGATTGTCTTTTCCTTCAATGCTTCACATGCATGAAAATAACTAAATAACTAAGTTCCTTTTGGTCTACCTGACTCAATCTAAGGGCTTCCTCCTTAGTTTCCTTGGATAACATAGTTAGAACATGGACTTTACGGTCCAACATGCAAACATAGGCTTACCAATCACCAGGTCACACTAGGTTCACAAGTAGTTACCACTCTATGACACACGATAGGTTCACAAGGGTTCATGTCCACAGTCACTCACAAACTCCTTGATGCTCAACCTCCAATTAGTTCCACACGCTTCTCTTATCTCTAATGGGTTTAGTTTCCTTACAACCTCATGAGTGTTGTATCATGTATGAGATGTCTAGGGTCCCTCCTCGGAATATAGAGTTAACCAAGACCTTCCACAAGGTATGCAACCCATGCTTGGGCCAGTCTAATACTTCCTCCCCCAAATATCTCAGAACTGCTTAGCAGTTAAGTAGTTCAGCTTGAACATCAATGGTTGGAAACATCAATTTCAGAAAACATAGGAAACTTCCCAATCCCCCTTAAAATCTTCCTCAAGCAAGTTATTCATTCAAATATTTGGATTCATATAGGCTTGTCCTCTTCTTCAACTTTAGAAATTTACAATTAAATCTAATAGGATATTTACATAAAATAATTTTGGCCTGATATCCATGTTAGCTCTCCAACATTATCATTTGTTAATTACATTTACAAAACTTAGGGGTTAAAAAAGAGATACTACAAATGGATCTTAGTTGTATGTGAACTTATACACCCATTGTTGAATAGGAACACTTCATGTTGTCCAACAAGCTTCACAACAGTCTACATGGCCCATAAGATTCATAATATTATTATGTTGCACAAAATCATTGGTAGAGCTACATTAAATGGTGTACTACCTAGTAACACTCTTATGTATGGTAGGAACTTGGTATGTGGTGCACTTGTCATATCCTCCCACGATTCCAACATGCTTTCATGCATCACCCACCTTCTCATATAGGCCTCTTCCAAAGCGATGTATAATGTTTTTATTCTTTGCTTGGGCTTGATCTAATAAACCACTTGTTCCACAAAATTTGTGGCATTAATCATACCATCTGTTATCACTTAGAACTAAAAGTTTGATACATATAATTACATGCCCTAGTTTGATGACAAAGGTCTATGATTAAAGTTGGTTTCATTTTTATTTGTCTCACTTAGGATTGGGAGTTTTAAAGGTTTTTAACTTAGAGCATACTCCACTTCTATTGGTTCTCCTCCACTCATCATTATTCCATAGTCATGTCTTGTCTATGCCAAGTCGCCGTGTCTTTTAGTGATTTCGCAGCGCAGTCTTATTTGCCCATTTCGCAGCGCAATCATGGTCTAGCATTTTCGCAGCACGTCATGATTAGGCAGTTTCGCAGCGCATCATTAAAAAATATAACTAACAGCGCTGCGAAATCATGGATTCGTGCATTTCGCAGCAAATCTTTCCCAAAATGTCAAGTCCGTAGGTGGGTCAGCATTTGTGTCTACTCATGTCAGTCTGCGTACCTCTTGTATCATGTCTGAACGTTCATTTGCCACTACTTCACCAATAGAATGTTGATATGCACAGGAATATCATTCCCAAGAGATTTTACCGTGCATAGTCCTTAATTATGGTCGTGAGTGTTGCATGAGTGACCAGTCATGTTTCAATTTGAATTTCAAGCGAGGCTGTTTTCAAGCGAGCCTGATTACAAACAAGGCTGAATAAAGAAAAGAGGAGCTGAACCATCATCCCGATCGGAGCTGTTAGAATTTGGCTGTGAAGATCTCAAAGGAAAATGGAGAGAAAAGAGCACAGATCGGGTAAATGTCAGAGGAATGA
The DNA here is from genome assembly GCA_000404065.3 of Pinus taeda. Lineage (NCBI taxonomy): Eukaryota > Viridiplantae > Streptophyta > Pinopsida > Pinales > Pinaceae > Pinus > Pinus taeda. The sequence continues at coordinate 10,814 of APFE031347729.1, forward strand.
ACCTGAAGGCCTGGACATAACGTTGAGAGATGAAGGCGTGAAGAAAGCGTTCAAAGATGCCGGGTGCTGGAAATTTTGTAAAAAGCTACAAGGAGGGCATGCACAGAAAACTAAGGAATTTGCGCTAAATTTCACTGGTTTGAATTCAAGGTAGCCATGTTAGAAATACAGGTTTCTCCAGAAGCAATAGCTGCTGTACAGAGATCCCAAGAGGACGGGAAGAATGGTTTAAAAACTTTAAATTTGATATGAATCCGTGTAAGGAGTTTTTGAAAGAGGCATATGTAAATGACGATTTAACAAAAGCAGTGCCCAGACATTATGTCAAAGAACATTATGCTCTTCTTCTCACCTGCATACAGAAGTATTTGACCTGTGAAGGAAGGTACAATAAGGTTTATTCTTACCATTTTAAACTGCTCTTGCACTTCACCGGGAAAGTCTCCATAGACATTCCTTTTTATTTATTTCGCAGTTTGAGTAAGATATGTGATAAGGTGCAGCTGAGGAAAGAGGACTGTGAAACCTCTTTATTTCATCATGGTTTGATTAAGTTGCTAGTTTTAGATTTCCTCCAAAAGATAGGCAGAGATTGGAATTCTTTTATTTTCATGGCTGGATTCCAAAGTAAGACTGGTCTTACTCCACAACTAGCCAAACTTCACCATAGTTGAGCTTCAAAGGGAAGTAAGAGCTAAAAAACAAACCAAGCCACAGCTACCAAAACCAGTGAAGCCACTAATCATTCAGGAACAACCTCAGGAATCAACAAAGGAGAGGACTCAAGGTAAGAAGACTGTACCTGAAGCAAGCAAATCTGAAGCAGTCTCAAGGGTAAGGACAAGAAGCCAAATAAATAAGGAAAAAGGTAAAGCTATAGCTGTTGAAGAGAGCCTTGTGTCTAAGGAAATCCTGAATGATTTATTACAAGCTATTGAATTAGAGCAGTCTAAACCAATTCAAATTGATTTGACACAGTCACCACAAGAAAGTGTTAAGAAAACCAAGGCCTCAAAAAGGCTTAAATTTGATGAGCCAGCCCAGGAATTTATTTTTAAACCTAGAAGACCTATGACAAGAAAATTCCAGCAAGCACAGGAAGCACTGCCCAGAACAAAGGAAACAAGGGAAGGGACACGACCTCGGCAAAAGAGCAGCACAGATAAAACAGCCATCACATCTCAAGGAGATTATGTGGTAGCCATGAAGAGCCAAATAGAAGCAGCTGAAGATGAGATTAATCAACTACAGAAAGCTGCTAGAGACCTGAAGGCACAGCTAGGCAATTTGCCTGATAAATGAATTTTCTTTTCAAGAAAGGTTATGTTCCAAATTTTTGTCAATTTTACTTAGGCTTATGGTTTTGAAGACATGTAAATCCCTGTTACACATATGAAAAATCAAAGGGAGTTTTTGGCAATCAAAATTTTGGGTGATAAAATTCTCGGGTCAAAAATCAAGCTGTTTTAAATAAAAACAGCATTTTCGTAGCGCGCTACGAAACTGCTGTAGGTGATGATTTTAACGTAGACAAACAGTTTGATATTATGAGCGGAAATTTTGAAAAAGAGACACCTGTCCATCACTACAGCCTACAACATATCTAAAACGTGGCAACGTTCCATACCTTGGGTTATTAAAGGCTCAGAAAAGTGTTGTTACATATTCGAGCAAATTGTGGAAAACAGAAGCCGAGAAGCAGGGGTCATCTCCTAATTCCACGGGGAAGATAGGGATTCAGCGTTCAAGGTCAATATGGAGTATCAAATGTCCAGCTTATCCAATTTGAAAGAAGACCAGGTTTCAAAGAACGAGGAGTAGCCACTATGGCATGGAAATGGAGTTAGAGTCCTAGTCAATTTAGAACTTTTTAAAAATTCCAGTCAGCACTTTATTGTATTTACTAGTCAGTTAAATAGTTGATAGGTGTCATTAGAGATAAGGATCGAGTTATTAAATTCCCCTCATGCTGGAGGAGGAAGCTCGAATTAGTTAGAATAAGGATTCTATATATAGCTGAAACAACAATGTAATGAGGGTTGGAAATTTGATAACAGAAGTACTGTTTTAGCTTATGTAAAGACCATTTTCAATAATATAAATCATCTGCTTTTCTTCTCAGGATTCATGAAGGATTTTCATGTTCAGAATGTGTGATTTGTTCTTTCCTAAATGTCTTTTACAGTTGCATATATGTATAATCACTCAGAATTCACTGATTGTGCTCTGACTTCCTGTATGCATGTATGAACTGTGGTTTTATATTAGTGGTGTTCTGAATATCTAAATGCTAAGTGCCCTAACTTCTATGTAAAGGCAGTGTCATAGTTTACTGAAGTATGGTTGACTCCATAAGCCCAATGGAAACTTATGTAATGTTTATCCAGCGTTTATATTTCTCTATGTTGTTACACCACAAGAGTTAGCCATCTTATCATTAATCAAAATCAATGACCCTTTTGAGAGAGCCCTCTCAGGCTAAGGAGGCTAAGCCTTAGTCAAAATCTTGGTTTGAAATAGTTACTTAGAGTCAACCTGACCAGCAGCCTATCAGGCTTGATTTTGAGATAACACCATCAACCCTTAGTGGGTCCTTAAGTTATCTGCCTATCCACTAAATTGCCTTTAGCATCAAGCATGTTCCTGTTGACTACTCATATTCCCCATTCTACCATTAATTAATGGCAACTTCAAAATTATTTGAATAGGAACAAACATTACACCAACTCAACTCCCTTTTAACAACTAGATTTTAATACTTCCCATTGTATTATTGTGAGGTTACAGAGTATATCAAAGGAACCATTGTCCAACACTTATTTTGCCTATTCCAAAAGCCTTCCACATTGCATTAGATCCAACAGATGAACTACCCTATGACCCGACTTTTAGAATGACTTTATCCATTGTTTCAAATTGAGAAGGTCATTTCTAAATACCTAATCAATCCCTAACAATGTTGGATGAGGATCCATGTTATTTGATGTCTTGTTAACCTTTTAAAGTCATCATAAGTGTTGACACCATTAAGATCAATTTCTATTTTCCCTAGTCTATCAATGTGAAAAATGCACAATTAAATTGATAAGAAACTCAAGTTTTATCATCCCATGAATTCTTATGATTTTTTCATTGATATATGAATGTTTGAATCTAATTATAGTGTTATTCCATAAACCTCATACCCTCTAATTAGTGTATTTAATTTAAATTCCTTTATTTAACTCTTGTTATATACATGGAATCAAGGTATATCTTGTGTAGTGACTCTACATTATACTAAAGTACTCCCCTTAACTTGGTCACAGATCACTTAGTTTCCACCCCAGATTTCATCTTCCACCCTAAGCTACACTAGTAGACTTTGGCATCAACTTGGTGGCTAGACTATATAGGGTGCTTCATCACCTACCTACATGGCAATGGGGCCATGTGCACAAATAGATTCCTACATAACCTCTATTACATCTATCAAAAATCCTTTTTTTGGGACTACATCAGTTTATAGTACTTTATATGGATCCCCACAACTAGGCCCTTAATCCACACTTCAAATCAATGTTTTTTTTTCTCCATCTTGGAAGACAATGTTAAAGCCTATGTTTGTACAAACTACTATATTTCAATCAAGTCTCCTAGGCTTAGAATTCACCATGTTAGCATTGCACTACCTCTTGTCTCGGGACCCCTTTTTCTCAATGAAGTCCAAACAATATTTTGAATTTTCCCCTATCCCTTGGTAGTGTTTATGGCGTGGATGATGAGGCTATAAGCAATTTATTGTGATGTACCCCACTTCATTACAATTATTACATTGTGGTGGAGGATGATTCACATCATTTCATGGAACATTGTTCTCCTAATTTTGGTTCTGGACCTTATTCCCACCCCTATGAACTCTATTATGAATAGGTTCTTCTCAAATAGCATGCATAACATATGAAAATCATCTATATAACGACATTCTACCCTATAGGAGTCACAATGTACAACTACAACAATGCTACTATATTTCCACAATAGCACGTAATAGGGATCATGACCAATATTTTGATATATTTCATAGATGTCAACATCCACTTTTCCTACAAATTGGTTAGTTCTAGTGGTAGTATATCTCTAAACCATGAGTAAATCATTTCGTAAATGAATTTTTTTGTTATAGACTCTACATCACACTACATCCTTGGCACTTCAATTCCCTTTTGTTAACTCTTGATTTTGTTTAGATAAGTTTTTCAATTGGTATTGGAATTGGGTCAACCCTAGAGATTCCTTAACCAATTTTCTCATGGACTCAAGTTGCATTGCAAATTCTAACATTTTCTCCTAGATTATATAGCTTATTTTGATGTTTCTTGTTCTCTTGGTGTATATCTTCTTCTTTTGATTTTTCTTGTTCCTTGTCTTCCTCCTCTTCACATTCTATGTAAAATAATTTATTCTCAGCACTATTATGACCTTTAGTATATTTTCTATCATAACTGTAAAAAAATCATTTTGCTCTTTTTTCCTCCATTTGTTTTGGTGTCAACATTGTAGGTTATGGGAGGATAGGAGAGTCAACACTTCCATCTTTATAGTTGTGAGTGGTAGACCTCCTTGTTGTCATAATTTTTCTTTCAACATTTCTTGCCACCCTGAACACGTTCTCAAATAACTTAGGTTCACAAAGGTGACCCTTATGTTCAATGTCATCCTTTAAAGTCCATATGAAGACATTAATCAGATTCTCCTCTCGAATATTAGTTACCTTGATATTAAATTTTTGGAAGTTTCCAATGTGCTCTGCAGTTGTACCCCTTTGTTTGAGATTTATCAATTGGCTACATAAGGTATTTCTCGTTGCATCCTCATAATGTGTTATCAATTCCTATGTAAAAATTTTCCAAGTAACAAGTGATTTATGAGAACAAACCCATCGACACCACACAAACTGATTCGGTCTTAAATATAAATATGCAATGCATACCTTTTGTGTATGTTGCACATCATGTAGATCAAATAATTGCTCCATCTGTAGTATACATGTTATCAGATCCTCCCATCAAACTTCCTCAAATTGGTCTTTGGAATGTGGTTGGTCTTCAACCCAAAGTTGGAGTCTCTAAAATCGATTCACATTCCTTTTGTTCTCATCATGAGTTTCGTGGAATACCTTATTACCACTAGGAAGCCTTTCTTATAGAAACTTTGTGAAACCTTCCTCCAAACCTTCCATCTTTGTTTTTAAATTTTCCATGTCCCCTTTTATTTCTACTTTTAACCCATCCATCTTAACATTCATCGTCGCTTATAATTCATTTTTGGTTACTCTTTGTGAGAGCGAAAATTGTTGCACTTGGTCCCACAATTTTGATATATCATGTTGCATTTCTTCCTCTTCTTCATGCGTCATAGTAGAGGTTCCTAAGGGCTTAATGGGTGTAGAATTTTTTTGTTTGGGAGGAATCTTGGAACCAATTAATGATTTATATTCTTCACAATTCCCATTGAATCACTTCAAACTGCTTTTTCAAACAAAAGTTATACAAATTTAAAAATTCACACCTTTTAAGAGCTTGACTTTGAGCTTGTTGATATGGTTGACCTTGAAATTGTTGTATCTTTGTGATTTCGGTAGGTCTGAAGTTTCATCCTGAGGTACTCTTCGTGTCTTCTTTCCAACCCCACTAGTTAGACCAATATTGGATTCTTCAAGGTGAAATTATGTCAAATCTCCTATGATGGTCTGATTGAAGCAGCAAAACCCTAGAATCAAGAACTCTGACACCAAAATTATGTAACCATATCAAAATAATGCAAAAGCATAAGAAATAATAGATCAATGACTTTCTAATAAACCACTTCGAGAGGGAAACCTCCTTTTACATCTAAAAAATGAACAATTCTTGGATGATTCAAATGACAAGATCTCCTTGGTATATATAGGAGACTAAAGGGTCAAAATATAATTAGGGCCTACATAACAATAATAATGTAAGGGCACAACTGTAGGTTTTAACCCCGTACAGAAATTACCCGCATACGAATTCTAAAAACAGAAAATAAACAATGGCGAGAGAATAACATATAAAACAGATATACACAGAGATTTTCCCTTAGATCCCAAAACTGGGACTACCAGATTGATTTTTCATTATATTCCTCTCAATGTTATAATACATATATATACATGCCGAAGCATCCATAAACCCCAATCCATTAACCCTGATTAGACCATAATGTAGTTCCCTTGACCAGATCTACAACAAAAATCCATCATGCCCAAACCAATGCACAAAACCATAGGTAGGTTCTCCCACCTAATATAGGGTCCAAAAAAAAATTCCCCAGGGCGCTGCCACCCCCCCCCCCTTCTAACACCCTAGCTTCACTATTGGGCTACTCATGGAAATAATATAACACACACCCAACAACAACAATAACAATAGTGGGTTTCTATGGGGAACAATAATAAAAATATAGGGGCTACACTATTATTATAGGGACCTAACATTCTTTGCCTTCTCATAAATAAGTTTGTCAATGATAGTCATGTTGATAGGAAACATGTCAACAACACTCTTGTCAAAAAATTTGTTGTCAACATGTAAATTTTCAACGACATTCTTCTCCACAACTCCATTACTAACATAAAAATTGTCAATTTCCTACGAATTGAAAGCACCTTGGTCAATGACCCCTCTTGTTAATGGATGCACTGTAGAGCACCCTTTAATTAACAATCACTTTTTTGATGATTTCTTTGTCAATAAGTTCCTTGTTAGTAGGTCCCTTGTCAATGACCCTCACATAAACAACACTATTGTTAACATTAGTTTAGTAGAACAATCATAATTTAGGACATCAACTCCCTCACATAGAAATATAGATATAAAGCACACATCAACATCCTTTAAACTACCAAAAATAATTAAAGTATTCTCTACCTCTTAAATTCATGCTTCTTCTAGGTTAAATGAATAAATAAGGCTCTATTTTCTCGTATTATGTGGACATTATTCTTAGATTTTCATACACAGGCATAACATATATCTCTTTTTTCATGGAGATTGTTACCACCATTGTACAAGCTAGGCTTGGACTTCTCACACATGGGCATAGTAATCACCTCTTCTTAGAGATAGCTATTGACACCTTGTGCTTAACCATTGGTTTTTGTTGTACTATTAGTGCCACGTTAGTGGTTTCAGATCTAGCAAACTTGCACTACCAACATTTGTTAACACATCGTTGTTTATGGTTGCATCTCCTTAAGATGTCAATTGGATCTCACATTAACGATTAGAATGGATATCACAACAACCCTCAAAAGATCTGCAAATGCATCCATTTTAATCGTTAATGTGAGATCCAATTGACATCTTACTTGTTCCATTTCTACAAGGTCTGGTCGCAATCAATGCTCCCTATCTCGAACAAAGTGATATATCATCAACATTTCTCTAGAAAATAAATCAAGATCCACAATTGTTGTTAATGCATTCAACATGGGTCCAATGTTGATTTGAAGTTTTAAAAGTTGGGGAAACATAGGCACTTTCTATCAACAAAAATTTCATTTCGCCAAATATAGGAGGAAAATATGTTATGATCTATGGTGCCATCAAATCAATATTTAGATCTATATTTGTATCTACACTTAATTCAAGATCCATTAGTTGTTGACGTTATCTTAGAGGGCCATACACCACACTTAATGAATCTCAACTCTTAACAAGAGTCCCACCATGCCAAGTTTGAGGTCATTTTAGCCATCAATGTTGTGCTTTTTTAATTAATTTTGTAAGCTTGCAATATAATTTATCAGTAATTTAGTTCCAATTGCTACTCCCTTCGACATTATTTTCAATTTTAAATCTATCACAAAGCACAAAATCCAAATAGAGAACAATTATGGGCACCAGTTATGAAAGGTTAGTTGAGCCATTTCTATCCTAGAAGATAGAACGAGAGTATGTCAAACATTTTGTGCATCCACTGCACACACTCTAACACTGCACGTTGGGGCGCAAAAGAAGCATTGATAGGAGAGGATAAGGATTCATGTGAATGGGCATTGTTCCCCAACCAAGCTTGTCAACACCTAGATTTTTGTTTTGTATCAAGTTAATTCTTGGGGGAGCACTTCCTATTGGGCCATTAGTAGATCTGTTGTTGACAAGAGTGGTGTTGGATCTAGTTGAGTAGCCTCCTCTTGGGTTTAAAGTAGACCAAAACTCCCAAAAAAATGATAAAATGTATTTTTGTTATGAAAGGTTCGAGATGAAAATTTTCAATGGAGGTGTTGGTAAATGTTTTGTTTCAAGAGAATGGAATTTCTGTGTGAATAAAAATCGAGGGAAATTCTAATATCTAGGCTCGAGTAATCAGATCTACCTGATGTTAAGGAAATCGCTCCAGTCTCAGATATCTTACTGCTAAATGATGAGGTCATGTGTAAAATATGTTACATTGGGCACCATTGACTTCAAGAACAAACTCAGGTAGCTAAATCCCCTTATGAATACAGCAGCAAAGCAACATGCACACAAGAAAAGTGATATGCACATAAGCAATCATTCCGTTGACAAGCTATATCTTTTTTTTCCTATGTGGTTCACAGACCCCGAAGATCGCTGACTGCTACGTTCATGGAATATTTGTACCAGATAGATCCACCCAAAGGGATCACTTCTTACCATCTCAACCACGAAATCTAACCACAAGAATGTTGAGAGAATTGAACTTGTGACCTCTCAATAGAAAAGGTACTTTAACGACAGGAACGTTACCAATTAACCTAACCCTCAAAACTATACCAACTATTTCTTCTTCAGATAAAAGGGTGTTTTTTTTAGAGTAATAGAATTAAAGGTATATAATATATTAGAGTCATAAAAGTTAATTTCAAGTATAAGTCAATGTGAAGTATTGGGTGTGTAATGTAAAAAGTGAAAGAAGTGCTAGTTATCTTGGTTTGAATAAGAGGTATAAGTAATACACCCTTGTAAAATATTTAAATTTTTTTAATGTATTGTTTATTCAAAGAAAAAAATTAATACAAGTTTTTTCTAGTATTGATAAATTAAAGGGAAACTACAAGACGAAACATGGTAAAGAGACTTGCGTGAAATCGAATAAGGAGGTCATCAAAGTAAGTCAAGTCATTTTCATCATTAAATCATTGTAAAAATACTTTAGGGTGCATGATCGATGGTACTTGACACCCTAAGGTGACATAAAAACAAAGTAAGCATGATCAAGGTAATCAGTGCAAGCGAGTGAGTACAAGTTAGCAAGCGAGCATGTCAAGTACAAATGGGTAAATGAGGAAAGTGCCTACTAAATGCTTCTCAGAAAATTAAAGATTTGTAAGAGTGAAACCATGAATTGTGCAACAAAATTAAACTACTTGAGTGGAAATTACAACAAAATTAACCATAATTGATCAAATGGTTGACATACTAGCATTTGCAAAACATCTTCAAAGAGAAATATATATGAAGGATCAATTGCTTAATACACTTTCGACTAGATTAAGAGAAAAGTAAGATCAGATTGATAATATGAGTGATGTGACATCTGCAATTAAGTAATTTGTGATACATGAGATCTAATGCAAAAGGTTAATTCATCTTGTGATACAAATGAATTCATCCTGACATATGCAAGTTGTGGCATAGAGGAGTTAATAGACCAAAGTAATGCAGCATATTGTACAAAAGATCTTATTCAAAAGTGTGATGCAATATGTAACACATGAAATGATGTTGATGGGTGATGCTTCTTGTGATACAAAAGACATAATGATTGCAGATGATTCACCAAGACAAATTGACAATAATGACAAAAATGAATTTGAAGATTCAAAAAGAACAACATGAAGAGATTTCCAAGATGGTTGTGAGACCTTGGGAAGGGATTCCATTCAACAAAGAAAATAACTTTCATATTCCATATTACTCCAAACCCATTTAGTTTGTGAGCGTAGGATTTCTTGATGAGGTTAAGAGTAATGATAAAAAGTGCCAATAATGTGAAAGAAATTGTCACATGGAGAGTCAATGTTTTGAGCTCCATCCTTGTCTTCATTGTGGGAAGACAAATCACCTATCCAAAAGATGTCAAAATCAAAAGAAAGCTAAGAAAAAAATCCATTATGGATGAATAAATCCTTGGAGATAGAATCAAGAAGTAAAGAAGTCACATAAATCCTATATTCTAGTAAAGACAAAAGTAAAGACACATCTACCTGAAGAAATGAACAAAACAAGAAATTTTCAACCAATTATTTCAAAAAAAAAATAGTAATATCCACACCTTAAGGGAGGGAGCACAAGCATAACTCTCCAACACTTTTAAGGGGGTGAGTAAATTAATGAAATGAATACGATTAGTGGTCAACTAGAAACCACCACATTATTCAAAGCGGATTAGTTAGTGATCATCCATAAAAACTACCACATTATTCGAAGCATATTGGTTAGTGGTAAATTATAAACCATTAATTTCCATGTAAGACAATTAGTAGTCAACCAGAAAAACCACCACCTAAAGAATCTAAAGCCCCAACTTGGATTGTTCCAAAATGAACTATTAAAAACTTGTCATCTTTCACCTAACAGGGGGGAATATTAGATATTGGGCATCAATTTTTGAAGTATTATAAGTTAATTTCAATCAATTTTTAATTAGCAATTGAGAATTCTAGCATAGCAAATGGACTCCTCAATAGAAAATCATTTCAAATATTCAACGAAAATGTTTAGACATAACAATCATTTACTTCCAGATATTCAGATATTGGCAGTTTTTTAGGCAAATCTTAATCGAAGCTCAATTCAACAGTTTCAAATTGAAGATGACAAAATTATTGGTACAAGTGTTGTACAATTATTCAAACTTGTGATTGAGCGGGGGGATATTAGATTGTGAGTCCCTAAACAATCACAAAGTCCAAGAATACAATTATCATGAGTTGTAATCCTTATCCTTATGAGGTGTTGTTATGATCCACTAATGAGTTTTCAATGAGATCTAAAATATATAGAAGGTCAATTTATGTATTATATATTCATGTCCTCGGATCAATACTGTACAATACAAGGGCTTAAGACCTTTTCCGCCACTTACTTGATTTGTCTCGCTCATGCCTAATTCATAATATTTACAAGTATTTCATTATTGTTTAATATATTTTGGAGTTTTTCTATCCTTTGAAGTTTCACACTAGCTAACACTTTGTTCTCTTATGTATATTTTTTGAAATGTTTCCAATTCAACAATGGTGTGATGTATATATTGCAACACTGTAGAAATATCAACACACAAATCACCTACATGCTTACAACATTTATTTTGGCATGTTGAATAGTTAGTAGTTCATTGTTGGATTTTATATATATATAGATATATCGCAAGTGGCTAGCTTAATTAGTTTCACCAATGTTATTGGATTTGGCTCATTCTATTTCAGAAGGTGTCTAATTTTAATTGTTTGGGTTAGTTACACATGTCTATGTTAATAGGTTTATTAGGATTTCCATCTATGAATGTGAAGAACCATCCCTTAGGTTTCCCACCAAGATTTCCTTGGAATGTGTGTGTGTGCGTGCACGTATCTGGTATTGTCGACATTGATAGTATCTACATACATTTAAATAATTAATAGTACTTCATTGATTTTTTCTCCTTATAACTTCTAGCATAAGTAATTTAAATCATTTTTCCCCAAGGAAAACTTGTCACTTTCATTATATAATATATTGAAAATTACATGTTGTAGATGCTTTAAAGGAGCATATCTCAAAAAGGGTGATCATTTTTTTATTACATTATTGTAACAAAATCCAAAAAGATATGATGGACCCAGTACAATTCCATAAAACAGAAACATACAAAAAGGCGCATAAGCTATCGATATAATAATTATATTTGTATAATAAAAAATAAACATAAATGTCCAAAATATGCATGTGAGGGATCATGTAGGAGTTGCATCCTGTGGCTGATTCTAGGTAAAAGGTCGATGATAATGTTGATAGTAATCATGTCATCTCTGTTATGTTATCATCCAAGGACCAAATACTTGTTGCGCTACCTCTTTCGATAAGCCGTAGGAAATTTGATTTCTTTCCATGTAAATATGACGACAGATAATAAATTCAAATTGGGCTTTTAACACTTCTTCTAGCAGATTCATAAGTGTGTGCACGCGACAATTAGATTGTTGATTGAACATGTTAATGATGATTTTAAAATCACTAAATATTTGAAGTTGTCAGCATCCTTTCTCAAGCGCAAAGAGCAGCAAAAGCCTAACATTGTTTAACTCTACATAATTGTTTGTTCCCCTACCTGGTCCCATTTTAATTTTGAAGGAATGTTCTTCACTTAAGAAAAAGAACGCACCACCTCCACTACCATCTTGTTGTGTTGACCCATCAAAATAAGCCCAAGGAAAATATTTGTCTACATATTCAGAGAGAATATTGTGAATCTTCTGAATTTGATCTTTGTCAGGAATCATACTATAAATAGCCAATGTTTGAGCACAGATAAGAGCCCAGGGCTTATTACATTTCTGGAAAAAATTTAGGTTCCTACCTAACCAGATACCCCAACTAACCAAAAGAGGGAGGTTCTTGAGCTTTGTAGGGTGTGTTGCATCCCACCATGCTTTCCAGGCTTCATTAAAGGAATTTCTTTACCATCTTATTAATTGCCATAGATTGATATAACAGGTTCCAAATTTGTGCAGAGAAAGAACTATGAAGAAATAAGTGGTTTAATGGTTCTTCGTTATCCTAGCACATCGCACACCATAATTGTCCCTAAAAAACTTTGTGCTTCAAATTGTCCCTAATCGTGACTTTATTTTTCAAAAGACACCACATGAAAAGCTTTATTTTCATTAGACTTTTAAGCTTTCGTAATGGGCGCCACCACCAAGAAGAAACTCAGGTTCATGATCAACAAAAATAAATCAAACCTAATTTAGGGGAATATCTACCATGGGATGATAGGGACTAGATGAGCTCATCTTCACGATCCTGAATTCTAATGTGCGATGCAGAAATAACATTAGTGTATTGAATCCATGCCTGGTGCCAGTGATCAGGGATCTGGAGCTCATGTGTTGATAACCATTTTTTCCAAAAAATAGTAGAGTTGACCCTATCAGCAACTGATTTAGAGTCTGTTTCCCCTCGTTAGCAAGGAATTGAATCATATCTGTTGGAATAATATGCACATTGCCATCGTCGGCCCATGCATCTGATCTAATATGAACCTTCACTCTAGAGCCAACTCTCCAAGCCAAACCCACTCTAATACATCCAAAAGAATTTAGAACCTCCCTCCAAATCGTTGAAACAGCTGATTTGTTCTAGGATGGCAATCGAATCCATTCCTCAATTGGGAGAGGCCTAATATACTTCATTTTCACTACTTCTGTCCATAAATTGTCTGATGTAATCATCTTCCATCCAAATTTTGCTACTAGAGATTGTGAAAAGCAATAAAGGTTTTTCATCCCCCATCCAACCCATTTTTTGGGGAGTGTAATGTGATCCCATTTTACCCATGCAAAGAGTTTTCCTTCCTTCTTGCCTCTCCAGAGGAATCTACAACAAATTTGATTAATTTTGTGAAGAATTAGCTTTGGGATCCAAGATAATGACATCCAATAAACATGGATGGCCTCCAGTGCCAATTTGAAAAGCACCAATTGACCTGCTTTTGACAACCATCTATGATACCATGCGTTTATATGACTCTCAATTTTTGCCACAAGCCACATCCAGTCAATAATTTTATAATTATTTGGTCGAAGCCTAAATCCCAGACATTTCAATCCTTCCTCAATTTCCAAAATCCAATAAGGAAAATGATTATATGCATATATCACTTCATAATGAGAACAACCAGTAGCTAAATAGCGAATATTTCTCATGATTTGTTTCCATACCTGTGGCTTTACAAAATAATTGTCGGATGTTATTAAAGGTGGAAGAGTCACTAATAGCTTCGTTCAAGAAAATGAGGACATCATCTACAAATAGTAGATGAGTAAGTATAATGTTTTCAACAATATTTATTCCTTGTATTCTCCCTTGGATCCCTTCTTCGGATATCACTCTGCTAAGGCATTCCATTACTAACAAAAATAAGAGTGGGGATAGCGGGCATCCTTGTCAAAGACCACGTTTAACATGAAATAAATTTGTTGCAAAACCATTTATGAGTATACTGAAGGAAACAGTAGTTATACAACACATAATCCAATTAACGAATGCATTTTGAAATCCCATATGTATTAACAACATCCAAATATATAGTCAGTTGGTCCTGTCATAGACCTTTGACAAATCAATCTTAAGTATCATACCTTTTAATTTGTTCACTTTTGAGTAAAGGACCTCCTAACAATGTCAATGGCATCGTGTATTTGACGATTCTCTAGAAAGGTAAACTATTCTTTAGAAATATGCTAAGATAAAATAGGCTTAATATGATTTACAATAATCTTTGCAATGATTTTATAAATGCAGTGACACAAAGAAATAGGCTAAAAGCCATTAAAACTCATAACAATATCTGATTTTGAGATTAGAAAAATAAAAGTAGCATTGAAAGCCTCATACATTCTTCCGGTCGTTTTGCATTCTTCAGCCACTTTTAGGAGATCCTCACCAATGAGATTGAAAAAAACTAAGAAAAATTCAACCAGTTACCCATCCGGACCAGGGATCTTGTCCTTTTCGAACCATTTCAAAATTGCCTCGATCTTCCCCATTGAAACCAACATGTTTAATTCTTTGTTTACTTCATCATCTACAAATCGAGGGAAGATTCTGACAACCTTGATGATTTAAACCAAGGAGGCTTCCCTTGGAGCTCTAAATAGGAACCCAAAGTGTTGTGTGCCCATATGCGCCAAATATTTGAAAGTATGAACATTTGAACCTGACGCATATTCCAGTGACTAAATTGTGTTAGTTGCTTTCTGACCCTTTGCAAATTGTTGAAATAATTTTGTATTGTTATCTCCTACCTGTAACCAAAGAACCCAACTATTCAGTTGCCATGTTTCCTCCTTTTCTTCCAACAACTTGTGTTTCTCTGTCTCTCGTTGAGTAATATGAATTTTTTATTCTAGAGTGTCATATCCACCATTATCGAGATCTTCTAACCGAGCCAACTCCTCCTTAATTTTTTGAAGGGATTCCTCATCCTTTATTATTTTACCTTTAACCCACTCAGTAGTCTTCTACTTCAACTTTGTAAGATTATTTGCCATATCTTCAACAGTTGATCAACCTTCATTAAGGGAGCATGGCTCCCAAGTTTCCTTTACAATCCCTTGGAATTCCACATATTTCAGCCATGTACCATTAAATCTAAATGGTGCTCGGGGTTTCAGGGAAAGTCCAGCTACTTCTATGAAGATTGGAGAGTGATGAGATATGCCATCTAATCCTACCCATTGTCTGATCGAAGAGATATTGTCCATCAACGATTCTCTAATAAAAAATTTGTCTAATATTCTGGCTAACATAACATAACTTGTCCTCTGATTCCTCTAGGTGGGCTTGAGGCGTGACACTTCAATATCAATAAATATGTTGGATTCCAACAAATGCTAAAAAAAATATAATGAGCAAGTCCACTTGAGCATGACACCCCCAAGACTCAGCATTACCCATGAAAAAAATTATATCTCCACCCAAGATAATGTTATTGGCTTGCATGAAAGGAATCCTCATGATATCTACCCAAAAGGCTACACATTTTGACATGGTCCATATGTATTTACCATCCTAACTTCCAAACCTAATTTTGCAGAGACTACATCAGCCGCAAGTAGTCCTTCTCTTCCCCACATATTCATGAGTTTTATCATTCTGCAATTGATCCCTATAGCAATTCCCTTGTATCTGCCTCTAGCGTCTAACACATAAAATGACCAATTCTTCATAATTGTCTCCAAAATGAAACTACCTCCAAACTATTCACCAACATTTCCTGTAATGAAATTACATCCAACTTTTCTGACTCGAACAGTCACCTGAGTGTAGGTTTTAACCCCGTACAGAAATTACCTGCATACGAATTCTAAATCACAAGAAAATAAAAATGCGAGAGCATAACCCATAAAACACATATACACAGAGATTTCCCACTGGATCTCAAAACGAGACTACCAGCTTGATTTTTCATTATATTCCTTTCAATGTTACAATACATATTTATACATGCCGAAGCATCCAATACCATGGACCGAAAACCATCGCGTCCAAAACCATGGACCGAAAACCATAGGTAGGGTCGCCCAACCTAATATAGG
>APFE031347739.1:0-14049 GCA_000404065.3 Pinus taeda
GAGGAAAATTGTCATAAAGTTTGTTCTCAGCATCAGATTGAAATTGTGTAAGAAGTTATGGAAATAGGGCTTCCTGTAGTTTTCTTTATATCAATTTCAGGTACTAAGGTCGAAACAGTGAGACATGGCAGGTCATACAAGCTCGCTCTATTGAACTAGTCTATAATCTGGTCACCGTGGGGGATTTTGCCATAACTCTTTCTTGGATATTCAAATTCTAGTCAGACTTGTGGGGTTAGAAAGAGAACTCAGAGGGATACCGCAAGAAGAAATTTCAGAACTTGGAGATCTGAAATTAGAGAGTTACAGTCATTTCAAATTGAGCTCCTAAAATAAAGAAAAATCGAGATGAGGAAGTTTGATGGAAAGGATCCGGTAAATTGGATACTATAGATGGAGAAATATTTTGATCTACATGGTGTACCAATATTAAAAAAGGTATGTATTGCATCTTCATATTTAGAAAAAGATCAATTTTTATGGCATAAAGGGCTTTGTTCTCCTAAACCACTTGTTACGTGGTCAATTTTCACAGAGGAAATTATAGCACATTATGAGGATACAAATACCAACACCTTCTTTAGAGCAACACCACAACAATTGGAAGGAAAAAGAGAAAAAGGGATTTTTACAAAGTGGGAAGAAAAATTATTGACAACAAGGAAGTCTATCCCTCACAACTATAAAGATATATGTTTTGTTTCTCCTAGCCTTCCACGACCTACAAGGGTTACACAACAACAATTGAAAGAAAAAAACGAAAAAGGGCTCTCTTACAATTGTGATAAAAAATACATTAAAGGTCATAACTGGGCTGAGAAGAAATTATTTTAAATTGATTGTGGGGAGGAGGAATAAAAGGATCAATAAAATTCAAAATGAGAGTATATACACTAGGAACTAACCCCAGAGAAAGAAGAAATGAATCCGATCACATCTTGTAAAGCATTGGAAATAATTACTACTCCTCAAAATCTTAATATAGAAGGACATATCAAGAAGAAAAAGGTTCAATAAGTGAAAGACCACATCAAGAAAGAAGAAATGAATGCAACCACATCATGTAATGCAATGGTAGGAGTTACCACTCCTCAATCTATCAAGATAGAAGGACATATCAAGAAAAAAAATGTTCAAGAAGCGAAAGATCACATAGAGCATGAAGAAATGAATCTGACCATATATCGTAATGCACTAGAAGAAATTACCACTCCTAAAACACTCAATATAGAAGGAACTATCAAGAAGAAAAAGATTCAAGCAGTGAAAGATTACATTGACCATCAACAACAAGTTCTCCAACTTTTAAAGGATAACGCCACTTTGGTGCAGAATCGAATGAAACAACAGGAAAATCAACATCACAATGAAATAAGTTTTGATGCAGGTGATTGGGTATTTTTATGGTTACATACATACAAACAAATGTCCCTTAAGAAAGCTATTTATGAGAAGGAAACGTTGGCAGTACTACACGCAATTAAGAAATGGCGACCTTACCTAATTGGAAGACACTTCAAGATAAAAACAGATCATGATAGTATTAAATACCTTTTAGAACAAAGATTATCCTCTGAAGAGTAACAAAAATGTGTCAAAAAGATGTTGGGTTATGACTTTGAAATCATCTACAAAAAATGGAAGCAAAATGTTGTGGCATATGCACTCTCAAGAAAGGATGAGGATTTGGAAGCATTGTTGTGCTCAATTTCTATTATCCAACCAGATTGGATAAAAGAAACAAGGAATGAATGGAAGGACAAAGAAGTGTGGCCACTCATTTAAAAGTTGTAGAAGGTTCCAGTTAAAACCATATTGCCAAAACTTGACGAGGAAGGAAAAATCATATTGAAACCTAGAGTAGTCACAGGAAAAAGAACCTGACAGCTACGAAATCGATCAATTTTAGAGTCTCTGATCAAGTGGAAGAACTTACCCACTAAAGATTTCACATGGGAGGAAAAGAATTTTATATAGAAGCATCAAGAACTACTCAAGCAATGAGGACAACACTTTTTGAAGGAGAGGGGCATGTTAGGTCCCTATACTACTAGTGTAACACTTATTGTTATTAGTACAACCCCCTTATTATATTGTTGTTCCCATGTAGTCCCCATATTGTTATTATTGTGCCCCATAAAAGCCTGCTATTGTTATTATTGTGCCCTTACATTATTATTATTATGTCAGCTCTAATTATACTATGAACCCTTAGACTCCTATATATAGTAAGGAGGTCTTGTCATTTGTATCATCTAAGAATTGTTCATTTTTGTAATGTAAAGTAGGTTGCCTGCTTGAAGAGGCTTATTTCTAAGATGTTAATCTATCTTTTCTATCTTTTTGTTAGCTGGTTTCATAACAGATGGTGTCAACAAGTGGAAAATTTTATAGTCGTTTGACATATTTAGTCTTTTGAATGCAATTCTGCTGACATCATGGAAATAAAATATTTTGGTTAATTTTGGTAACTGAAGAGATTTGAATCAGGTAGAGACACAGGTTGTGATGTGTGCAGGTGATTGTGCTTTTTGGTCCAATGGCAGGTGACCATATGGCATAATTAGGCAAAGCCACATGGCACCCATTGAATGACCAATTAGGTATATGACCAAGCGGTTCAAATTTTTTTGGTTGGTCACCATGAAAGGCCCTACCCAGCTTTTATGGTTACTGTCTCAATCAACCACAAAATGTAACATCACACAAGGACGAGAGGGGTTCAGCGTGCATGGGACGGTCAACGGTCGGCCCCAAAATACACCATGAATGAAAACAGTTTAATGACACATGTGTTATACAACAACCAGAAGTCATAACAACGGGACGATGTATAAGTTACATTTTCCAAAAAAATTGGTTAGCACCAAGAAAAATATGTAGTGGTTTATGCAGTCAACAATGGGTCCGTGAGAGTCAACCCCACACCGATCATCAACCTTTCCACCACTGGGACCTTCAAAATGGTGGTCAACAAACCTCCCAATGAATTTTCATATGAAAATGATTCAATGGTTTCAATTCTTAACGCGGAAATGTAAAATCGAGAAAAACGATTGCACTATGTAGTGAAAATTTTCGATAGCCGACAGTTCCGATCACATATCATAGTGAAAATAAGGTATTTTAACTTGTAATTGAGGGAATCAAGCCCAAATAATGATAAATAATATTGTTCTATGTGTTATGGTAGACAAGTTTCTTGTAATGGGGGTGTAGAATTATAACAAATATAATCCCCATCAAGAGGAAGCATCCAAATGGAAGAAATAATATTGGAACATGAACAACGATAGTCCTATTCCACTGAAATTTGAAATTTAATCTAATATGTATTTTTAATCCAATCACCAACAAACTAGACTTATTACAACCTCACTCATACAAACATCAGAATGCATGTAGAACACAAGATTCTTCTTTTTCTTAGCTTAGAAGTCGTGAGTGTTGAAAGTGGTTGTTATTGACGTCAAGGGTTATTCAAGTGAAAGAGGAATTTAAATAGTCAAATAAAATATTATGATACATTACCAATGTTGTATGGCACTCCCTCTAATTCCATAGGAATGAAGAGATATCAAATGTTTTTCAATATGACCCAACCAAAGTAGAAGTAGGCCCCATTTGGACACCCTATATTTGAAGGCATATTTTATCCAATTACCTAGATCAAATGGTAGCATAAGGTATATGGTTAGAAATCTTATTCCAATACATTTCCAATAGTATATGAAACTTTATATAAATCCTCACGGTTTAGGAGAAATGAATGTTTTAATATTCATTGTACATTACAACAAGATATCCCTAACCCAACATCCAAAAACACATAAATATATGTGAGAAGGAGCATCTCTAACCACCCGACTAAATTATTTTGTTATTGTTTTAGGAGAGCCAGGGAGTGGGTCCGAAATTCATACCTCATGAACTAAGAAGAAATGAAGTGAATCTTTGTTCATGCAGTTTTCTATGGAAGGTATTTGGAACATTATTTTGAAGGTGTTTTTGCATTGATCTTGGGGAAGGTTTTTTGAATGTTTGAGCTCCTTTTTTTAGGGATGAATATTGTTATTTTGAAAGATGAGTTTAAGGGAGTGACTTATGTGGTTTGAAAGTTGAGTTTCAGAGGACATGCTCTATTGTTTGAAGTCCAAGTTCATGGTTGAGTTTTGTCTTTGAACATCTAGTTTGGGCTTGATTTGAAGTCCATGTTCTAGTGTATTGAGTTCTCAATTCATTTTGGAGCCAACAATTATTGTAATTTCGTGCTTATAGAGGATTGGTGTCCTCACAAGATATTGAAATAGATTAAACATTGTTTCGCCTCTTAACCCATTACAGATGAAAGAAAGGAAGTAGAATATATTTCTCTAAATATTATTATTGGCCTCAATTCTATCATCTTATCACTTCTTCTAACAAAGATAAATCTTTGATGATCTCAGGAAAATATCTCTCAAACACAAAATGAAGTCAAGAGTTGATTAATTTTAGATTATATAATGACCTAAGAGATGACCATCCTCTAGTTGTTTGTTAGAAATATTAAACATCACTAGGAAAAATGTATTCCCTCATGTTAAGTATTTTTCTTGACATTATCAGTGGTGTCTGAGCTCCACCTTGGTTTTTCTACTCAAAATCTCACTAAATATTTGTAAACCACCTCTAAGATGAGGTAGAATATAAAACATAAAATGGCTTTGGATGGTTAATAAATTAAGGCCCATCCATCCTCCAATTGCTTTCTAACAAATTTTAGTTTTCAATATTTTAGTTTTTAAAGACAAGTTTAAAGGAATGAGTTATGTGGTTTGAAATATGAGTTTCAGAGGATATGCTCTATTGTTTGAAGGCCAAGTTTAGGGTTGAGTTTTTCCTTTGAATATTTAGTTTAGGCTTGATTTGAAGTCCATTTTTTGGTGTATTGAAGGCTCGGTTCATGTTGGAGCCAACAATTACTGTGATTTGGTGCTTACGTAAGATTGGTGTCCTCACATGGGAATGAAATAGATTAAACATTGTTTTGCTACTTAACCCTTTTAAGATGAAGGAAAAGAAGTAGAATAGGTTGTTCTAAATAGTATAATTGGCCACAATTCTATCATCGTATCATTTATTTCTAACAAAGAGAAATCTTTGATGATCTCATGAAAATTTCTCTCAAACACAAAACCAAGTCAAGAGTTGATTAAATTTAGATGTTATAATGACCTGAGAGACAACCATCCTCTAGTTGCTTGCTAGAATGATTAAACATCACTACATAAAATGTATTCTGTCATGTAAAATATTTTCCTTGACATTATCAATGGTGTATCAACTCTCCACCTCAAAATAATAGTTTTTCTACTCAAAATATCAATAAACCTTGTAACCCACCTCTAAGACAAGGTAGAAAATAAAGAATGAAATGATTTTGGATGGCTAACCAATTAAAACCCATCCATCCTCCAATTTCTTTCTAACAAATTTGAATGTTGAATCTTGACTTTCACATTGTCAATTAAATCCCTAACTCTTTCCAAAAAATGTCTTCACATATATCTACTCGTTACAAAACTAATGATTAAAAACAAACCTAACCTAAAAAAAATGCATGACAAAGTCAAACAACAGTTGCAATAAAGAAATTCATAGAAGTAAGCGATAACATTTCCTTATCTATCCCTATAACTACAAACAAAATTCATTTCCAACAACAATGTTAAAGTTAAATCTAATAAAAAACCTTTGACAATCTACAAAGTTCCAAAAGATACTAAGTTCATGGAAAATAACTAAACGATATTTTACTAAATAATCATACTCCTCGGGGTTGTTCCAAACACAATAAAAACTAAAACTTTGTACCATTGAGTAAGGCATACCAAGGTCTCTATTTTTCATAGTTTTTCTTAGTTTTGAAGTTTCCATCACGCATAGCCAAAGTGCTAAATATGTAACCGTTTCATGTATTGCAAAATTTTCGTGAAAACTAATTTAGTCATATTTTACAAAAAATTACTACTCATTTGGCTATTTTAAACAACCAAAAATTAAAAAAAGTACCATAAGATAATACATACTAACGCATATTTTTTATTAGATCCATATTTGTTTGAATTTCCCATTGGGCATAGTTGAAGGGCTAAGCATGTAATCATTTTTTCTATTTCAAGAGAAAAAATGATTTTGTTCTTGTTTTGAAAAAAGAGGATAGACTACTAAGGAAAACCAATCAAGAATAAAAAAGAACCTAAAATAAGAAAATAAAGGATGCATCTAAAGATGATAACAACTAATTATGAAGAAAACACAAAAAATATACATATGATTACCATACCTTGTAAGTAGAAGTAGTTTTAACAAATTTGAATAGATTCTCTTCAACTCAATGTAAAATATGATGGTGAAATTATTAAAAAAAATAAAATGGAAAGGATATACCATAGTATGCTTCTAGAATTATCCAAGATCTTTTACTTCTGTGATGCTAGCAGAATTGCATTTAAAAGAGCATGATATACCACTTCTTCATATTGTAAAGAATATGAAACATAAAAACAACCATGAAATCAATGAGCAAAAATGTATTGATAATGGAGTTCACCCATCGTGGGTTACTTCTTTGGGCCCAGTGTCAAGAGAGTGGAGGTCACTTCATTCATGCTGCGAGATGACCATGACTACATAGTACATTCTTTATCATTACAAGGAAAAATACATTTAAACCGAGTGGTGTGTCTCTCCACGAGATTTTCTCCCTACAAGAACCCTCACTCAAATGGGTCCTCCTTCAGCATGAGAAGCTAAAAAAAGTTCACATAATGTGGCAACAAGTATCCCTCAACATATTGATAATCAAAGATCTCAACAATAAAGACATCATCTTAGAAAATCATGAAGGAAGACATAACATGACTACATCATATACCTCCACTTTTGAAGATTGCCAAAAAATTAAAACCTCAGCTGCTGAAATGGGCTACACCATTTAATTCCTAGAGATGAGTGGTGTAAAATGAAATTTAAATTTGTCTAATTCTGACACCGTCAAATTTTGGACCCTTGGGAATCTTGAAGATTCCCCTAGAGATTCATTCCTGGAGATGGTCAGGAAATCTGCTACTCATATGAAGAGTTGGAGCACACTAATGTGCTCCTTGTGAAATTTTGTGACAAATGACTATAAGGTTTACAACATTCTGCCTCGGTAAAAAATCAGCCTCCAAGGGAATCTTTAAGTCTCCACAAGATTCTCCAAAGATTCTTTGTCACTGGGAATATACATCTATGTTGCTCAAATGAATATTTTGTCTGCATGGATGGACTCCAAGTAAGAAAACTTGAAAAAATGACTATCCTCTTGTTGAATTCAGTCACTGGCACCTCTAGGCCTTAAGGGAAACTTTTAAGCATCTTAGGATCCTCCACATTCAAGGTTCCACACACTTTGTCCTCTCATGGCTCCTCCGAGTATAAAGTTCAGGCTTATATGTAAGTTTATGGGTGGATTAAACAAATTTTATTGTTTGGCCTAACAGTGGGAGAGTCGTTAATGGTGAGAATGGTTGGCTGTTCAAACTTCACTACACCCCACATAATATATATAGTTTTGTACTCATGTTTTTTTATGGCATGCAGTTGGGTCCATTAGAACTACCTCATATATTTTGAAATGTGGAGGCATCCAAGAGGCAGGCTAGCCCGATTGAAGCCTCGCCGCCTCCAAACTGTGCCATGTCTAATCTTTATGGAGGTGGCGTCAGGTCCCCCAGCGTTCACGTCACCCAATACATATAATATGTTTTTATATGGTGGGTTTCAGTGCGGGTGGTGACCCGCTGACCCTTTTTTGGGTTTTTTAAAAACATAACAATGTTCTTCGGTCAGGTGGGCGGGCTTTGATCACCTGCCACTTTTAATAGTTTCTTTTTAAACAAACATGGTCATTTTTAAATATTTTGAAAATAAGGATAATTGGACAAATTAACCATCCTACAGATTTTCTCGCCCTGATGGATGAATTCTATGCATAGGTTCTCCGTGGATTTCTCGCATCGTAAAACTTGGCCACTTGGTTAAGTTTGACAAAAACTTTGACCACAAATAGCTTGACCATACGAACTCAGATTTCAGTATCATTTGCATAAAATCATGACACAAAAAAGAAAGAAAGAACACAATAAATAAACCTATACTAAAAAATAAAGAACACATTTTAAAATGCTATCATTATAAAGCATCAATTTCAAGCTAATTAATTTCTAAAGTACACAAGTTCTTGCAAATTATGATAAATGTTTTGTGGTATATTTTTTTAAATGTATTGAGTAGTTGTGCTTGCAAAAAGTTTATCATAATAATGATTTGTGATATTATACTTTTTTCTTTTATTTGAAATATATGTTAATTAATAGATGTTATGATAATTTGTAGAAATAAATGGGATGCTATTAAATTGAATATCAATTCGCACATAGATTTGCACATAAAATAAGTTGATACTCAAATTCAATTCGTTGAAAGTGTAATTGTTATATATGATCTTTGTGTATGGGTTAAACGATTATATATTTACAAATACAAACACATACACAAAATAAACTATAATCACAAACATTTGAAATTCTATCACAAAACATAAAATTGTAATTAATTATAAGAATATATTAATTAAAAATAATTGTCATTTTAAATTACACACATTGAGTAGTGGTGGTTAAAAGAAAAAATACATTTTCATCCATCATGTCATCGTCATTTACCAAAATAAGTGAACTTTTATTAAACTGAGCATAGATAAGCTATGCAAAAATTCAATTCATTTGAAGTGTAATTCTTGCATTGGATACTATGCATTCTTAAAATCATTATATAAATTATTTGTATTGTGTTATTCTAACAAAATTTTTATTGTCTTCAAGAATTTATTAGACATACAAACAAAAACAAACAAATCAATACATTACATAAAATAAAAACACAAACATCTGAAATTTTACCATCATAAAACATGGATTTGTAAGTAATTATCATTATATATTGATTAAAAATACTTTTCAAAGATTCATTGAATAGTGATACTTACAAAGATCCATAGCCATTCATGATGTTATGGTCATTTGGAAAAATAAATGAAATTTTTTTAAACTAAGTGCTAATTTGAACATATATAGTTTAATACACATTCAATTAATTGGGACCGTAATTCTTGCATATTTTATTTTATGTGTGTAAAATCATCATAAAGGTATCAAGTCCATAGACAATTTGAGCAATGAACTTCCATACGGGATATTATAATGAAAGCCTTGTGTTCTAAAATTTTACACAAAAAAGAACATAAACAAGCACGCACATACATTTCATAAAATAAAAACAGAAACATTTAAAATTCTATCATCATAAAACATCAACCTGTAACTAATTATAAAAATCATATTATTAAAAAATACTTATAAAGAATATTGTGCATTTAATATTGGTGCTTACAAAATTTCAAATTCATTCACGATGTTGAAAAAATAAGATTTTAAAGATTAAAAAGTTAATATGCAACTTCTACTCATCTAAAAGTAATTATTGTATATGATATTACATGTGTAAATATATTATACACAAACAAACAACCACAAGCAAAAAAAAGCACAACAAACAAATACATATCATAAAATAAAACCACATAATTTAAAATTCTATCATGAGAAAACATCAATATGTAAATTAATTTTTATATTTCATCTTTATTTTGTTCGTATTTATCATTGTCATGAGGGCCATTCGATATATTTTTAGTTTTACATTGAATGATCATGGTTAAAAGAATATCCATGCTCATAGTCACTTCTGATGTTGTGATTGTTTGTATTGCTCAAAAGTATATATTGACTAAAAGAAATCACGAAAACTTGTGATTTTCAAACATACAAAAACTGGTGATGATTCTTACAAGGAAACTCCATAGTCATTGTTACTTATGGTATTGTCATGGTCATTTGTATCTATAAAGTTTATTGACTAAAAATATTTGTGAAATTTTGATTCTGTATTAAATAGATTTAACAAGTTATAAACTCCACCCATTTTGTAACATAAAACATTACCTAACTAATACACTAATTATGAACTTACAATCATTGAATTAAATAAAAAAATTGGTTAAAATCTGAGATAAGAATATATTAATTAAAAAACAAATTAAATATTGATAGGGGAACTATGTCAAGATGACGAGCTCGGTGCGATGGCTAGGATTTCCCAGTGTTTTCCCTTTCCTTATGTAGTCATGATTCTTTAGAAATCAAATCCACCTTTTGCGTCATTGCTAGGGCATGATCTCACTACTCACGGGTCTAATAATGGATTTTTTCAATGGAGTAAATACTTGTTTTAGTCTCTTATGTAGGGATGGAGATTGATAGCACCATCCATTGGTAGTATCATTCACTAGATCGTCGATGCAAAGTATTTTCTCACCCGTATGTACACGATGGCATAGAAGGAAGTGAAGGGAATCACATTCATGATTTGGGAATGGGCTTATGTAGGATTAAGGTGACTCTAGTGTAGAAATCTTACAATTGTCTGCTCTTAGTCACAAGGTAAATATCGGTTAGATTTAAAGGCAAAATTTTGGCTACAAAAGCGAATCGTCTACCTTTAGCACTTTATTTCATATATATGTTGTTAAAGATACTGGATCTGGATATTCTCAATCTCCTGAGAACATTAGGTTGTCAAAATGGAGGAGTAGTGTTAGATCTAGAGAGTCTACTTTGATTTTCACCAATTTAGATTTTTACTCCGTCAAAGTGGGTGGATTCGGTGATTTGGCCATCACTTATGAAGTCAATACTGCCATGGAAATCACTCTTTCTCTTTTCATCTCCACACTTATCCATTGATTCGACTAAAGATCTGTGCGATTGTCAAGTATGGGCACTCAATCTAGTAGCCTTCCAATTTTTTATCAAATACCAAAATGGAAAATCAATATTATTTTGGGTTTGGGAAATAGATCACGTCAAACAATTAAAGCACAAAATCATACATACTCTAGGTATCGCTATGCTCCTACAAAGTCTGGTCTTTGGAGGGAAATCCATGTAGGAAGATGTGATGTTACAAGATGATAACATCCTCATGTCATCCGCCATCATATTAAACTTGAGGCTTTGGGGAGGATCACCTTGACCAAGAAATTCAAGCATCACTGGGGAGTGTCTGGATCTATTATTCCCAAAGGAACAAAATGAAATAAAGAGCAAGTTAATGGAGGCCTTTTGTTCATATATATCCTCAAAGGAAAATTTGGTTCCTCAACAACACCAGATCTGACACACAATATACCCAACCCCTACATAGTGGAAAAACTAAATCAAATCCGAGTAATCACTGTAGATCTACCATAAACAAATTACTTTTTCAAAACATATGAATCTCAAGCAGTACCATGTAGATTCAACAATTTTGGCCAAAAAAGGTGGATCTCTTCCATTGGATATTCACAAATTAGACAATAAATTGTGAGATTCACCTTTCCTCCATGGGCTTTTTCATAGTAAAATTTGCATCATGAGAGGATTTTGAAAATATATTGTAAGATGGTCGATGGTTTTGGGGCTTTGAGGGACTTTTGTCACCCCCTTGGTTCCCATATTTCGACGCCAATATAATGGTAGTATCTAAAATGTCGGTTTTCTTTAGATTGCAAAATCAACCACTACATTTATGGATCCATAAAGTGATAGAATCCATTGGGAACATATTAGGGCGATACATAAATAAATATACACAATTATTGAGGAACAAATCTACACAATTGCCAGAATTTGTGTGGAGGTGGACCTCAACAAAGGATTGTCAGATCATATTCTCTTGAAAAACAAGAAGAAGTGCTTGACAAAGTTCCTATAATTTGAGTACACAACATTTAGATGCTGAATAGGTCAAAAAATGGGACATCCACAAAATTTATGTCTTGATGCCAAGAATGCGCCTGAAAGGAGGAAGAAAACAAGAAATAAACCCAAGGGATGGCAATTCCCATAGCAGTTGCCTGAGGAACAAGAGGATGCTAAAGAAATGGATCCTCCTACCAATGAGGAAGCCTAAAATACACAAGAAAACGTATAAAAGGGGAGTGTTAATCATGAAGTTTCAGGAACTCCAAGGCACACATCGAGGAAGGAGATGATCCCTGTAGCAATGCAGACAAGGGACTCAAAATGTCATCATGTATTTGAAAGTTCGGATTCGGATAAGGCAAATCCCAGAATGAATGAAGGGACCCATCTAGTGCTTGTAACGACCACTCCTTCTCACGGAGAAAGGTGAAAGGTTAAAAAGAATAAATGGAGAAAAGGGTAACATGTTTACCACCATTTTGAAGTTTTATTTTTGGTCTTTGTGATCACCAGTTTTGATTGCCATGATTGAATGCATTATCAACATCTACAACATGTAATTTTGCTGTCATTAATAAATTTATAAATAACTATAAAAGGATCTATTTTTCAAATACCTATTGAATAGTATAGTGGTTGTTACAAAAAATAAAACTTTTTCATTCATGATGTGATGGTTAGTTACCAGAATAAGTGAAATTTTATTAAATTGAATATGGATAAGTGAATGCAAGAATTCACTTCATTTGAAGTGTATCTCTTGCATTGGATACTATGCATGCTTAAAATCATCATAGAAGTTAATTGTATCAAGTTTATAGACAATTTTTTTAGTGATTGTGGAATTCGTAGACATGGAAACACAAACAAGAGCAAAGACAAACAAGTGAATACATTACATAAAATAAAAACACAAAAATTTAAAACCTGATCGTCATGAAACATCCCTTTGTAACTAATTATAAATATATATTAATTAAAAATACTCATAAAATAATTTGATTGTCAAAGATGCATTGAATAATGATACTTACAAAAAAAACATGGTCATTTGCAAAAATAAATAAAATTTTGTTAAACTAAATGCTAATTTGAACATGTATAATTTAATACACATTGAATTAATTGGAAGTGTAATTCTTGGATATTATATTTTGTGTGTAAATTCATCATAATTGTGACTTGTATCAAGTCACTAGTTAATTTGGGGAATGGCCATCCATACACCATATTCTAATGAAAGTATTTCTCGTGTTCTAAAGTTTATATAAAAACAAGAGAATAAACAATCAAACACATACATTACATAAAATAAAAGCACAAACATTTAAAATTCTATCAACATAAAAATTATGTCTAAATATAAAAAATAATTAATTAGAAAACAATGTTCATTGAATAATTATGCTTGCTAAAATTCAAATTCATTCATGATGTTGTTGTTATTTGTAGAAAAAACAAGATTTTATTAAATTAAACTACAAACTAAAGATCAATACTTTTGTATGCAAATTGTACGCATTGGAAAAGTAATTACTGAATATGATATTACATATGTGTAAAAATATTATACACATATAAACATAACAAAAAACCAAAGGAGAACAAGAGCACAACAAAAAAATACATAACATAAAATAAAGCCACATACATTTAAAATTCTATGCTCATAAAACATCAAGCTGTAAATTATTTTTTAAATTCTATGTTTATTTTGTTTGTATTTTATCATCATCAAGAGGGACCTTTTATATATTTTTAAATGTTCATTGAATGGTTGTGGTTTAAAAAAAATCATGGTCATAGTCCCCTATGATGTTGTGGTTATTTATATTGTCGAAAAGTATATATTGATTAAAAGCAATCATGAAAACATGTGATTTTCAAACTTACAAAAAATGGTGATGATGCTTACAAAGAAAATCGATGGCCATATATTTTTGTGCTATTATAACAAGTTATAAACTCCACCCATTATGTACCATAACAAATTAATTAACTAATAAATTAGTTATTTATTTTGTTTAAAGTGGCATTGTTCATCATTATTAATATCAGTTTATTTAAACAAATATATAAATTTATAAATTTCTTTTTAAGTTGGAAATGGTTTTACATTAAAATTTTAAGTGAATTACAAACAGAATTTAGAAAT
>APFE031347746.1:0-16966 GCA_000404065.3 Pinus taeda
TCAATAGGGGAAAGACCTGCTTCTATAAGGAGAATAGGATAGGGTGTATTACTTTTAATTTTTAGGTTATAAGTTATAAAACGCTTCTGGATTTGCTCAATCTTTCTCCATGGTTCTCTGGATATGCTGCAACCCTAAACCTCAGAGCCCTATAAGATAACAGGAGCGACTAAAGTTTCAAAGAGGAACTTCTTTTTATCCCACCTTACGAGGTTTGCTGTTTTACAATTATTTTCAAGACCAAAATAAGCTTTCCACCCCCATTAATCCTTTTCTCAATGCTATGGTTCCAGTTGAGCTTGTGATGAATATTAATTCCTAGGTACTTGTAAGAATACACTTCCTCCAAGTTATTATTGTCATACATAAAATTAGCGTAAGTGTCCTTCTTGAATTTGATAATCATAACTTTTGTTTTATCAGTGTTAACAGTCATACCCATGGTAGAGCAGAAATCCTTAAGAAGCTTGAGTTGCTTATCAAGATCACATGGGCACCTTGCCAAAAGAACAATATCATCAGCATATTAATATTTATTTTAATATATAATTAATAAATATATATTTTAATATTGGTAAATATTTATGGTAAAATATTTAATATATTAAATTTTATATAAAATTTAAATATTTTCCAAATATGTCTATTCGGTCATGGATAAATGGTGATGGGTGTTTTCTTAAGACACTCCTTAATGTCAAGGAAGTTATTGGTTCAATTCCCCACTCTAGGTAATATATTGGACATGATAAAGATATAATCTTGCCAAATTTACAAAAAAAATCAAATATAAAATATTCAATACTTTGTAACTTTATGCTCAATGATACTTTTATTAACCAAAAAAAACACATTAAATCTTTAAAAGATTGAACCTTATCAATTGAGACTCTAAGTCATGATACCATTATATTATTATTATGGTCAACGAGGCATTGGGTTTGATTGAGTAATTTTTATTGCATCCAGAGGTCCTCTTCAACCTACTAAAGTAGATTTTTTGTAATGTAATGTCATGTTTAACCCTAAAAATAAAAATAATCCTACTTGAAAACATTTTTACTTTATCAAATTAAAATTAAAATAATAAAAAAAATAACATTGAAATACAAATAATTTCATGGTATTGACTCATCGTATGAGAAACCATGGTGTGACTGTCGCCTATTTAAAAGACGAAATTAAACTAACCAAGATTTATCTAAACTCAAAATCCAAAATCCAAGAAGAGAAAACAAATCTCTTAAATAATGTGTATTTTTTTTACACTTGAATTTGTACTATTATGAAAAAATTTTATTAGATTTTTTATTAATATGTTAAATTGATAATATATTTTGTTGTATAATTTGTCATAAATTATTATATATGATTAAGTTTTAATGTGTAATATTATGATTTATTAATTTTAAATAAAATATTTTCAATTAATTTAAATAATTATATAATTTATAGTTATTATGTGTTTTTATTTATGAATGGATCATTTGTTTTTAAATATTAGTAAGATAACTTAATAGGTGTATTGTCCCTTATTAAAAACATTTTTATTATGAGAGATCAAAAATTCAATTCTCTAAAAAACTCCAAATACAAAAAGTCATCCCTTCAAATAAAATCATATAATAAAAATTTAATTTTTATAAAACATAATAATATATCACTAATTCCAATATCTATAAACACATAAATATATATTTATAAATAATAAATGAATATTTATTAATACATTAAATTAATTTAATTAATCAAATATATTTATACCTGAAAGTTAAAGTATCAAGGATGGAGCCCTCAATTAACGTTAAAGCTTCTTTTCTCCATTTTGAAGCTCACGTTGTTTAATGTCGTGTCTTGTGGATGTTCTTTGGTGTTTATGCTTTTCTCGAGGCACAGTAGTCCGTCCATAGGTTGGCTTTGGGGCATGGACTTTAAGGCTGATTTTACAACATTTTTTCTATACAATTGGGATCATTGGTAATTGTGATATGGTGTTATGGGTTAGGAATCATTTTAATTTGTCATTATCCATAATGATGATTCCCATGCATGAAACCCTAAAAAAAATTAATAATGATAAATATATAATTATTTAATTTATTTATTATATTTATTAATAATAATTTAATTATAAATTAATTGAAGTTAAAGATATTAGTTATTTTTAGCGAGATTTTTTATAAATTTTTTTTAGTTTTATTTTTTTAAAATCTCGTAGGAATTTATCGAAATCACAAATTTGATGGGTAATCCCTGCACAATTGAAGTGACTTAGGAGTTTTTAGGGTGTTAAATCCATATATAAAGTCGAAAAACAAATTTAAATAACACAAATCAAAATTTCACCTCAACATTTTCCGGCGGATTCTACTATATCAATCAACTAATACAAATCCTCTTAAGCACCTATTACTTAATTTTTTCCCAATTTCCCATATGTCCACTTAAACACATGAGAAACCTATTAGTTAATGGTTTTGTTTTGGCTTCATAGCAGATGCAAGCATGTGCCAGGATAGTATAATCCCTAAATGTGGCACATGCCTATCCATGTTGGGC
This sequence comes from Pinus taeda, assembly GCA_000404065.3. Taxonomy (NCBI): domain Eukaryota; kingdom Viridiplantae; phylum Streptophyta; class Pinopsida; order Pinales; family Pinaceae; genus Pinus; species Pinus taeda. Next base: position 2,560 of record APFE031347746.1, read on the forward strand.
TTTTAAATGGGGCACTACACACATCCAGTTGTGAATTTGGCATATCTCTATCCATATTTGACTTTTCAATGGGGAATTACACATGCAATTGTGGATCTAGGTTTTTCATTTGTTGACATCCAACGTAGTGTTAAACAAACAGTTGTGTATCTAGTTTTCATGGTTGACAAAACTGCATATGCATCCAGGTGTTGGTGTCTTTAGTTTTCATGGTTGACAAAACTGCATATGCATCCAAGGTGTTGGTGTCTGATATGGACAACAACTATGCAAACAAAATATGTAATAAAGGGGAATGGTTGATGATAAATTGATTTATTGTCATAAAGGGAAATGGTTCATCATAAACTAATCTAATATTTGTGGTTTAGTGGCTTAAATGATGATGACTGTAAATTAACATTTAATAAAAATGCTTTATGTGACCAAACCATTTGTATTTTTTTCCAAAAGTGGAAATGTTATAAAATATTAGTCCTTATCAAGTGCAAGCCACTACCACTTGAGACCCAACAAAATCATAAATAAGATGGTCGTAAACGTGTCAAGCTAACGCGATTGACATGACCACTAACATCCTACTCAAAAAGAAAGAGAAAGCGTGTGAAATGAAATATTATGGTTAGAAATTGGGAAATAAATAAATTTGGGGATAATAGAGTGTGATATTTTTATATTTTTGTAATATTCTTTCATGATGATTTTATTTTTATTATTTTATGTTTTAAAAAAGTATGGGAGAAATATTTAACTGAAGGGTGGTTTAATCTTTAGATATAATAGGTAGATGGTAATTTAATGGTAATTTATTAAGCTTAAAATTTGAAGGGTATGGAAATAGGCTTTGATTTAGCCATGTATGTATTTGAAGGTGATTTTATAATTCTAATTGTATTTTTATCATAATTAAACATTGTATAATGATGAAAAATTATTTACTTTTTATTATTGGATCTAATTTTATTGGGATAAAAATTTGAAGTGTATAGGAATAGGATTTGATCTAGCTGTCAATTAGGTTTATCTTGGTTAGTTGGCAACAATTATTGTTATCCTCTTCACCAAAGTTCAATTCCCACAAATGACATGTAGATCTCATATTGAGTATATTGTTGTAATGGCTTTGATCCTTATTGTTGAATAGCCTTAAGCCCTAAAGAAAATTTTACCCTTCCTTACGAACTATAGATGGGGTGCTTGGTCACCTGGAAAAAAAAAGGGTTTTCATCCATTTAAGTGTTCATGTCACAAGAGCATTTAATATAATCCTATTTATGAAACCACATGTTTGACCATTGCCTTAATGTGACCCCAGTATCTAAGAAAATCCCTCAAGAAAATTGAACAATATCAATGGTGTATAATTTATCACTTCTCACCATTGAATCCAAACCCTTTGGCCTCTTAATGAAAGACATGGGGGTGGGCTTCAACCCACTTATCTATGAATGGTCATGAGATCATTTATATAGTCTCTATAGGCGCAACCACACATTCAATCAAAAAAAATTAAAAACAACTCATGTTTGATTAGTTGTATACAAGCATCATGTCAAGGTCAGTTCCAACAATTTACGGTTGTGGGATTATACCTCTCATGTGTGTATCTCATGTGATCCTGGATGGGAATAAAGACACAACCCACAACTCCACTTTTCCTTTAGGACAACACTTAGTGAGAATTCAACATAAATGAGTAAGGGAAAAGTTATCCTATTTTCTTGTTGCGCCACATGCTCATGTGCAAATCAATTATTTTATTAACATTACCAAATATATAGATCTCCCCCCTACCTAGTTAGTAAAAGCACCTTGCTTCTCTCATTGCAAGAAGCATATACACAAATAGAAAGAAGTGAAAATCAACCAATTATACATCATAATAATGTCCTCGAAGAGATTCACTCTTACAAATACTTTGGCATTGATTTTAATTGCTACTTAAACTAGGACAACAATGTCAAAAGGAGAAACATGTATGGTTGGAAAGCCTATTATGATATGGAAAATAGTTATGGAAACATTGAACTCTCGGATTGGGATTATATATATATATATATGTTAACTCTTATTATCTTCAGTATATTCTTTTATTCTGAGTTTAGACCTACAAAAAATTATGAGCAAGATAAATTAATAAATCAAAAATAAACCCTATTAACATAAAGAGATCCATCGTTGGTATTAGATATTTTTGAACTTTCTAATAGTATTATACTTTAAAAAAAATAAAAACAAATTTATATGTATCATAATTATTAATTTACTCTCTAATAAATTTAAAAGAAAAAAAAATGGAAAAAATGTATGAGAATACATTGAAACCAAAAATTAATTCAGTATTACAGGACACTTAGTTATCTATGGGAGAAGTTAGGAAAATTCATAATGATAATTAAATTAGTATGATAAGTACACAGTATCTGTATGTATTTTGTCAAAAGATAATTGGAAGGATTTGAACCATCTATCCCTAAAAGCAAAGGGAGATTTTAAATCTTTTTTAAACAACTAAACTTCATATGATATTTATCAATTGTGAATTAGGTTACTACCCATTGGAACAAGTGAATATATTAATTAACTTTCATTATATATTTAACTATCAACAGTATGAACTATTAAGAACTCTCTCTCTCTCTCTCTCCAGGATGATTATATATATATATATATATATATATAAACTCAGTGGGGATAATAGCCCCGGGGGTAGCTCACGTGGCAAATCATGTATATGTGTCATGTAAAATATTATGAGGTCCTTGGTTCAATGCCTATGATTAACTTGTGTCCACATTAGGGGCAGGTGTGTTGCACTTAGTGGTTATAGTAGTAGCGGACAAAATCAAGCCCATGTCACACAAGTACAGAACCACCATAGTTTTTTATTCCACTAGACACAAATAAATGTGGAAGAATGCTAACTTGGTGGTGGGACAAGATCTGGAAAGTTTATGGATCAGTTAAATGTAAAGTTACATTATGGTTAGCTCTTATGAATAAGCTTCTTACTTGGGACAATGGCATCAAGTAGAGCTAGTGCAACCCCTAGTTATTGTCCTCTGTGTAAATTTGAGGCTAAAATAGTTTCTCATCTCTTTATGTCTTGCTCATATGCAGCTCAAGTGTGGTCGAGCATATCTGTGGCTTTCACTCCAAAACTAACATGGAACAATCCATCCTTGGAAGCTCGTGTATGCAATTGGATGCAGGATAGAGTGATTAAGGAATATGGATTGTTCCTTGGGATCATGGTCCACAGCCTTTAGTGGGCTCATAATATAAGAAATTTTCATGATAGGGACATTCTTATGGAAATAACATTTGGAGTACTTGAAAGATTGACTCAGGAATACACAATGTGTAACACCCCTTTTAAACACCAAGTTTTGTAATTTGGGATTAAGATTGATAATGCTAGAATGGCTAATGTGGATATTTTTACGGACCTCATTTTATGTAAATATTCAGTTTTTATTTAATATATTACTAAAGTTGAAGAAGAGAGCAACCAACATGAATACTAATGCATGAGGGGGAACTTGTAAGGGGTATTCGAGAAGTTTCTTAAATTACCTTAATTAAATATTTTAATTTCTTATTTGATAATTGAACTGCCCAATTGGTAGTAACTATGGAAAGGAATTGGAGTGGTACTAAGCTACTATGGGAGTATGGGCTATGTACCCATTCTTAAGACTTTTAATTGACCATGCAACCTAAGGAGGGACCCCAAATCCTCATGTGGGAGTGCGCATGGGGTTGGAAAGGGGATAGTAATGAGTAGTGGAATGAGAATGTGTGTGAGAGAGATAGAGAAGTGCATGTCAATGAACCAGTGGAATCTACGAGTAGAAAAATGAACCATACATGGAGTCAAAAGTGTGGCTCTAATCAGGGGTGACAAAGAACCCTCTAAATCACAACAGACCTATCTGGAGTTTGTGAACTTACTCAAAATTGGACATGGAAAATAGTGTGAAGACCTTCAATTTGAGATAGAGACCAGAAGAATCACCTAAATAGTTGGTCTCAATCTAGCACGTAAGGCATTGAGAAAAGGGAAGGACCAAGGCACTCGTATATTAGTGAAGGACTCCCCTTGTGCTATGCAAGCCCATAATGGCCATACAGTGAATGTTAACAAACCTAGGCTCATTAATCGAAAGGTTGGGCATTTCTTTTTTATTTATGAAAAAAAGTGGCCTTTGTATCCACTACCCTAATTTGAATCTATAGAACCCTGAGATAAGTTTCTTTTTAAGGCATCAAAATTGCTTTGGGGGTGGCCAACTATAAGAAATATGTAGTGTATCTTTCCCTGTGATTGGGTGGAGAGTGGCTCTCTCTTATTTAGTTTCCAACAAGTTACTATCAATCAGATAAGTGTACAACCTTATTTTTGTTAATGAAATGATATTGTTGTTCAATATTTTATCATTAGGGCTAAGCTAGATTTCAGGTGTGAATAGTTGACTGTTGCCTATGGAAAGGGATTGAACACAAATCTCTAAATGCACTTTATCTTTAACACGAGTAATGCATGGATTATCAATGTTTTATAATGAAGAGTTGGTTGGGAAAGTCTTTACAAAACATCTAAATTAACTAATTAAGAAATCACCAGTGAGCTCGTGAAGCCTGTAAGTTTATTGTAAAACTAAATTAGGGCCTTTGGAACTTTTTAAATTGGTGTATTGTATATATGTCAAGATAGCCATGGAGCATAGCTCATGATCACACTATAAATTATAAATGGCGTGGGTTGTCACAATGTTTAAGAACATCTTTTAGGCTAACATGGATATGTAAATTATCATTCATGTAGGATCAAGTATGTAACATGATGTTTAAATGTCTCTAGACATGTTTGGATGGTTTATCTTGTATTTTCTTTCACCCAAATAGTATCTTAAATATTACTAGGTTGAAATGTTTTAAGGCGTATAAAAAAATATTAGAATAAGTTAATTCCTATTATAGCCCATTGGGCTAGGGTGAATAGTGGACGTCCCATACTAAAAAGTGTTTGTGACCAATATTAGGGCCTTACCCATGTTTAAAACTCACGTAACCCACCTAGAGTGCCTGTGGGTTGTCACATTAAACTAAAGAGTGCATGGACAATTCCTTAGTGATAAGTGGCAAGTCTACAAATTCTCCCAATACATAAAAAACAATAAAATAATAAATGAAATAAAAAGAAGAAGAAAGAAAAAGTTAATGCCTATTATGGCTTGTATCAAGGATTAATAATTATCATGACCATATGATTTCTTTAGTTTTATTTCCTTTATGTAATTAAGACTAGAGAAATAAACTTACACATGTATGAATAATACAAGACAAATCCAAAGCTTGTTGTATTATGCACAGTGAAATATTTTAAATGGTAATTATGTCAATTTAAGCTTAAAAGGCATGTTAAAACATTCTCCCTCTGGTGGAAATCTTATTCTTTACTCCCATAATTTTGGTTGGCAAGAGCTATTTATTGCGTGAAAGAAGACAATATGTCAAATGTAACTCTAATGTTTCTACTTGGTAAAATTCGTGTGGAATTTATGCTTATGAAATGGACTTTTATTTTTCTCTTTTCCATGCAATGAGAATTACTTACTTCATTGATGAAAATATACACTATAACAATGTTTTAAGACTATGTGATAGGTCTTCTTTGCTTTGGAAATTAAGATTTGCCTAAAGTTGTGAGATCTTCACGATAAAGTTTTATATTCCTATAACCCAAATAGTTAGAAAATAGACTAAGTATGGGCATGATAAATGAAGCTACTTGGTCAACAAAACTAGAAAATAGACTAAGTATAAGTCATTGCAGGTGAAAAGTGTGGTGGAAGAGCTCTCCACAATGTGAGATGTGGATATTAAAGTATTATATAATTTGGAAGTGGCATCCAAAAGATATATTAAATTAATAATTGTTTTAAAAGTGGTCTAAATATTTTGATTTGGATGTAATTGGTAAGTAACAAAGTTTATAATGAATGAAGCCCAAAAAAGTGGCTTGTAAATTAATATATATCCTTGAATTTTGGTTTAACTATTTAAAGTAGACATGAAACAATAAAAGAATATTTGGGAAAATAGTCCAATGGGAAATTTTCTCCCACAAATGTAAATGTTATTTAGGGGAGTCTACATAAAATATATTTCCCTAGTTATTAAAATGATCATGTTATGAGAAGAAAGGTAAAATGTCTTTAAGTAAATAAATAAAAAGAAGTAATTCATGAGGAAGGTAACAGATGGCATGGTAGAGCCAGGTGGCTCTTGTTGACAAGTCAACATGTTTAAGTGACATGTAGCACTAGGTGTCATGTCATCTTCCATATGTCAAATGTATGGACATGTTGGCATGGCACTAGTATAAAAATCTTCTAAGGGCCATATCTCGGAGTCTCAAACTCAAAATGAGATAAATTTTACATCGTGATAAAGCTCTTGATAGACAGAAGGCGATGGAGGCCTTAGAATCAGGGAATGAAGTGAGTAAATTAAAGCAAAAAATTAGAATCCCCACCTCTTTAAGGTGACTTAGGGGGTTAGGTGTGTTACATAATGGATCCCAAGATGCCCAAGATAAGGGTGTCTATTAGATGTGAAATAAATTCCTTGGGGATTTTTTGACAAAGCCAACTAAGGTGATCTACCATATTGTGGGTTTGGGGCAATTTTATTCAGTAATCACAACCATTTCTTCCACATCAAATATTCCCCGAGTAGAGGGATGAACTGTAAAGAAGAATTTATTAGTCTCTGGGTGTTATTGCACTCCAGTTTTAATCGGTACATTCAAAACCTTTAGGTAATGGGAAACTCTAGATTAGTCATTGACTAGGTTTGTAAAAAAACAGTGGTGAAAAATGTAGGCTTGTAAGTGTTGTTGCAGGAAATTCTCTCTCTAATTCAATCCTGAGTGGCTATCATTTACTCAAATTCTCAGGGAATGCAACAAGAAAGTGTGTGAGCTATCAAAGGAAGCACCCATCTCCCTATAGGTTCCTTTGGAGCATATGAGGTCATTGATGAGCAAGAGGGGGAGGCTATGGAATTCCACTTTTAACTCTCTCTAAATATCTCATTTTTTAGCTTTTTGTTGTATGTATTCAGTAATAAAATTTGTTAAGGAATGCTTTAGAAACAAAATTGTTAAAAAAGTATGGAAAATATAGGATATAGTAGTCATTTTTTGGGAAGAATGGAATAGTACAAGTGAGGGAAAGTTCTTCTAAGCCTTAAAATCCTATTGAATGATCTTCAAGCTAGTTAGACGACTCAATACATAATTTTCTTTTTTCAAAGTCAAAAAGAGTTTTTGAGATATATTAGTGCATATAATGTTGTTAGAAAGTTTTCACAAGTTTCAAGAGAAGAAAATAATAGACAAAGCTTTATCCAAAGCTTTATCCATTAGTTATAAGTTTTTTTTTTAATTGCCTTTCAATTTTGATCTTTATATTTTGTCTTCCTCAATTTTTTTCATATTTCCAATTTAGTAATCTTGGCCTTCAATTCTCTCCACTAATATAATAATATAAAAATATTTTTTTAATATATCACAAAAATAAAATGTATTTGTCTAGTTTTCTTAGATTAATAGAGATAAATATTTATAATTAATTATAACTTAATACAATTCATAAAAAAACAATTACTATATCCTAACTTTACAACCCAAAAAAACAAAAACACAACAAAACTACCACCAAAACCAGCAACCAATCTCCTTAAGCCATTTCTTCTATGAACCCAGATGACCAACTAACCCAACTTTTCGAGTGTTGCTCTAGACTATTATTTCAATTTTAGACTAGAAAATAGATTTATATTACTTTTGTACTATGTTTCATGTAAAGATGCAAATTCAACACTTTCGGTGGTGGATCATGGTTAGTGCTTCCATAAAAAAAATTGTGGCCCACATCATATAATCTTTACAATTTTATATATAATAATATGTATTTATTTGTATTGAAGCAATGTGTGAGAATTTCAACTAAATCGACTAGAAGCTATGTTTTATTCAATCTATTCCTTATTATCCCTATCGTTGGCAGAATATATCACAATCGATTTGCATTGACCCTTCAATTAATTGCTAGTTGACCAAAAATTAAAGAGGCAATTTATAAAGTGAACATTAGAAAACAAATTTAATTTATTTTTTAAGTATTTGAATCATATTTATTTACATTTTGATTGGTTAATGGACCTTGAGTCTTATTTGGCAATGATGTTTTCGTTGCCTTTTACAGTATTGCAGTGTACCATGGTACAATGTTGTGATGACAAGCCTCTGTTTGGCTTCAAATCTCACGCATAAGCGAGTTAATGCCCTTTGCATAATTCCAAACCATACATGGTTTCCAATGTAGGTCAGGGTATGTTTACTCTTTCCTATTTGTAGCAGACTTGCAGCTAATTATTAAGAGTAAATGGTAAAAATAATAATTTCCAATTTTGTAATAAATAAGGAAATTTTGAAAACCATTAATAAGATCATCCATCATCCAGGTGGTAGCGCCTCAGTGGCCCTTGAATGACACTTATTAATCAATTTGTAGACTTAAATTTCAAATTTTGTAATGAATAACAAAATTTTCAAAACCATTGATTATCCTCCATGTGCCAATAGCTCAGTGGCGACCTAGTTGAGATTAGTCCCATTCATTAGTACATCGAACTATTTGACTGGGGCGCAGTCCCGACCATGATTAAATTTAAAATATTAGTATATTTTTATTAGCTATTTATTATATTTCTATTATTTTTTAAGAATACAACGTTCATCCTCCATGTCACAGCAATTCAATGCTCTATGTGGTTGCATAACATCGTGACAAGACTGTCCATCCTTAGGTGACAACAACTCAATTGCCCAGGTGGCAGCATCTTAGTGGCCCAGGTTGCAGTTGTCAGCTCAAATGTGAGTCAGAGACGGTCCTATCAATTAAGTCACCCAGTTTTTTTTTGACCCTACTACCGACCAAACAAAGGAAGTTTAAAGATATTGAATGGTGTTGGAATTAAGAAAAATTATTGTTTAATTTGCAGATGAGGGACCCACAAGTCGGGTAGCCGGGCAATCGGCGTAGTTCGAAAAACTTAAATCGCTTTATTGATTGTGATTTCACAACTTGCAAATGGGTAGATTGTTTTCATTTCAACACTTACAACTTCAAAATTTAGTGGCAAATTTTTAGGTTTAGAAAACAAACTCACTTTACAATGCTCCTGTGTTTAAATTTTCTCCAGGTCAATTATCAAACCTTCGTCCCTTCTAGGTCCACTTGTTTTCAAATTTCTCCTCCCTTGTGGCCTAATTCACACTAAGTCAAGACCCTCTCTAAGTCGGGAGTCATACCTTTCTCTTACCTCCAACTTCACACTCGTGCTTCGACTACTGCCTAGTTTCTGGGCCCAAAACGTGAGGTCGAGACATTAGACTCCTAGCCCCTTCGCAAATCTATCCTACCCACCCGACTTCCGACTAACTGCCAATCCACAATAAAAGGTCGGGAGGTGGAGCCTCTCCTCCCTTCATGAATTTTAAGTTACACCCCGACTATAAGTTCTCAAGCTTATATCAAAAATACACCGACACTGGTTGCAATCTTTCAATTGTATTTGCTACATTTTTACAGCCTGACACACCTAGGTGGTGCGCATATCATATCATATCATACTCGGGGCAAGAGTATTGCTGAGATCGGAAGGTATTCTTTGGTTTTTCCATGGCCAGAAATTTTCTTGGATGCTATTTTAAAATTTTGTTTTTCAGCATTTAAAGCTTCTTGATGTTGCTTTATTTGCTTCAATGATAGAAAAAGCGACATTTGAGGGAAGGGTAGTAGTATAAACCTCAGTTAACACATGATCTCCTGGTCTTGAATATGTGCGTGTCCTATTTAGATTACAATGAAATCATTTATTTCAAAATTTCAATCGATCCACCAGATTTCATCCTAATATTCTAGATTTCTAGAATTATGGATGTGATTGTTTATCTTTACGAAACTTATTGATATATTGCTTTTCAAATATATCCTAATAAGTAATCTAGTCATCTATTACTGGTGTTGGACCCGCCAACATGTTAGGGGATCTCCCCAATAAGAAGTCCCAACCAGACCTCAGACCGTTTGGAGTAGGAGTCCCAGCAGTGGGTAGTACGGTATTACCTTGCTGCGGTTGCACGCAGAGGTAAGTAAGATGTCATTGTTGGAAGCAAGGGTGTGACCTTGCAAGAAGTCAAGGAAGGTGCATGACAGTCTCTAACACACAGAAGGGGAGAAGAATGTGCCCCTTAGAAGCCTGTGATAGCACGTAGCTTGAAAGGGAACATGCGAGATGAAAGACACCATGAGATGGAAAGTAGGATATCCAACAATCCAAAATGATGAGTTATATCACGCTTCGATAAGATTCATACAAACACATACGGAATATTCCATACATACATGCGTAAATTACAACTACATACATCATTAGGGTAACGAGGATAGTCGAACTACAATAACAATATATGCATGAAACGTGTTGGCTCTATTATATTAAAAGAGTGAAAGATCCAATCATCCATAGAACCATGAAAACCATTAGCTTTGATAGTTGAATGTTACAGTCACTATCACTTGCTCCTCCAAAGACATGTACTTGCTCATCACTGTGGAGAAGCTAAGGCTCGTTACAATACACTCCAACCTTTCTCTAAGTTATACCTATCAGAAGCTTGGCTCCCAAAATCCTTTACAATGAGTTATGAGGTTAAATATATAGCACAGGGTGGGGTGACGCTTGATATTCCCCTTTGTGACTCTTAGCCTACCCTCATGACTCTTCAACTTACACATGATTGTTTACATTCTTCTATTGACGCTTAGTCTTTAACTTTACAACATGTTTACAATACAATCTGCACATGTACCCATGTGAGACAAAAATGGGCTTCAATAAGCCATGCAAGACATCACTAGGACTTAGACAACTATGGGAAGACTAACTCGTCAACATCATCTTGGTGATTGATGGTGGCAAATTGATGCCAAGCTTGGTAGTCTATTATGGTATCCACATACTTTGAAGTGACATCCTTCTGAAAGCGAACTCTTGCCTCTATTGCATTCAGGTACATTTATTTGGCACCAATGTCCATCTCATCATATAGCATCTGCATTGATCTGTTATTGAATGTTAGATTTGTTGTGCTAATTTCAACTGATTTCTAAGCAAATGCTTGTCAATTGCTTCATGTGCATAGGTTCCCTTATGTTGTTTGTGAACAGAAATAGGTCAATTTTATCAAGTTTTATGTTATGTTCATGAGAATATTAAGATGAAAATGAAGTGTTGAAAAAAAACAAGTAAATGAACAACAAACCATCAAGAAGAACACTTAACACAATGTTTTGATAAAGGAGTTCACCCCTCCTGGGCTACATCTCCTTGGTCCAGCTTCCATGGCTTGGGCCTTTGTATTTGCTCAAAATGGAAAAAAGTATAGTCTATGATGCTCTACGGCTCATAAAACCTACTTCAATGGACTCAGAGCATCCAAAAACCCCTAAGATGACTCTCCAAACTCTATAAATGGACCACAACTGTTCTGGGATTGACCTCCTCTCCTAGTGACCCTAGGCACCCTTAAACTTAAACGTGGAAAAATAATGCATAGAAGTGCCTCTCAGCCTATGAAACTTATTCATTTGTGTTCAGAGCCTCAAAATCATCTAGGAACACCTTTTCCTGAGCTCAATTTGATGCAGTTATGCTCCAAACAATTTTTCCCTAGAAAAGCTCCTCTAAAACTGGAGGAACTCCAATTAACTCCACTAAACTGGAGTTCACGCCAAATTTGGTAGGTCCACTCACTATTCTTCTGAATTAAAATCCACTTAATTGTGTGTTTAATTAAATATTAAACATGGTTAATTAAAGCGCTAATCGTGCTTAACGAAATTACCACACAGTTTTCATAATTGTTGACCTGGCGGTTTTCGGAATAGCAATCACATGGGAGCGTTAAGTGTTAACGTTTTTATGCTAGCAGTTTTTGATTAACCGCAAACGGTAGCTATGACCATTAAGAAAAGTGTTCACATGCGAGGGCTAGCCCTCCTAACCCCCAATCCTCAAATGGTTACAATTCAAATATACACGGAGAACTTACAGGTTAAGAAACAAGCGATAGTAGAGGCGATTATGTCATGGGCACTGTGGAGAGGAGGTTGTGGGGTCTAACCCCGACGCCTCCATGAAAATTTTGATGCACACGCCAATATGCCAACAGTCCTTTGGGGAGGGACATGTGGTGGCCTCCAGGCTTGCCACTTGTCCCCTCCTCATTGGACCACCTTCAACCAATGAAAACACACCACGTACTAAACCTAATAGCCAACCACAATGTGACACTTGTTGCAACCATACTGGATGTTGATCGTCCGTAGACCCTGTCACATCAACAGTACGGACTACAACCACTTGGGTTCACTGACATGCCTTGCCTTGTAAATGGCTTGACACTTCAACCATTGTTCTCCTTTTGTTGTTGACCCAATCCAACACTTTTTGGACTCTTTCTGGCTGCAAAATACCTTTGTTGTACCATATCGATCCCTTGGTGCTTGGAAAACTAATACAATCTGATAGCCTTCCCACTGAGAATCTTGGTGTCAACACATACAATGGTCTACAATGGCTGCAAATTTTTGGCATCTCGTCCACTTTCACTTCTTGCCTTTATCATCCTCCAGTTCAACATGCTACTCATGTCATGATTTGAGAATGAAGGCTAAGCATGAGCATCTTGCTCAAGAACGGACCTTCCAAAATCCTACAACATCTTGTCACAAATACAACCATTAAATGGAAAAACACATTATGCAGGAAATGCAAATTGACGACCTCTTCTTTTGCTCCTTCAAAGCAACAATTTTCACATCATGTAACATCGCCATGTGCTCTTGCATCTTGGTGTACAAACCATTGACTAACACAACTCGACAAAACATCATCGACTAAACATAAGTTGACAAAACATACTTCTTCAAGCAACTGTCTTGACTTGAGAGCCGAACGTACGCATGTACAACAACTTGATGATTCTTTGCATAAACAACAATAATTTCACGTCTCATGCAATAATCCTTCAACATCTCCCTTTCATCTTTGGAGATAAAATCAACTCTTCCAAGTCGATATGACATACATGTCGACACAAGTCAACACTCATGCATGTATCCAAGCACAATGAACAATTCCGCTGTTCACACACACACAAACTCTCATGTATGTGTACATTTCTTCAACTCTCCCTCAAGTATAATCACAAGTACAATAAGCCCAAAAACATGCATGGGTACATAAAGAGCTAAATTGACAAATTTTCTGCAAATGAAGTGAGTAACATACCCCACTTTCACATACCTTCCTGGTGAAAATATGTAACATCAAGAATGCATTCCAAAGAAATGCATTCACGTACAAATTTGTAACCACAAATTGCCTTCTTTGTTGCATTTAAGTGAGTCAAACAGAACTCCACTTTCAACATCTTCATCATACAAGTTGCAACATACTTTTAACAGACAAGTAATGCATTCATAAGGCAAAGAAATGCATTTTTAAGGCAAAGAATTGCATCTAACAAACAAATAAATGCAAGTCTTATTTGGTTAAGAAATCAAGCCACCTCTTAGAAAACCATTTCCATGGCGCTTCTTTCAGCTGCACATCATCTTGTGAATCATCTTGACCCACATCAATTATAGAATCTCCTTTTCCATTCTTACCAAAGTCTCTCTCCACCTTCTTCAAATGTCGTGGATGAGTTGTTGGATATAAAGTCCAACATTTGTCTATGAGATGACCTTGCTTTTGGCAATGGGTGCACAACAATTGCATCTTCTTTTCAACATGGCTTCCATTATCAAATGGACCTCTAGTTTTTTGTCTCTTTTGTTTTGAAAATTTCATGTGTATGGTTATCCTCTTCCAACACCTTGTAACAGTATGGTTATTCAAACCACAAAAAGAACATGTAAATTCTCTCCAATTCTTATGTGAAGATTTACCATGTTTATCATAATCAAAAGAAACTTGATTAAAGGCAGATTTATACCTTGTACATTCATCTTTGTCGCCTTCTTAAGGAGGTGAATTTGATGAGGTAGTGGCTCTCTTCAGAATACCAACAATGGTTTCAATGTCCTTAGAGCTTTCAACATTCTCGTGTTTGTCATTTCCACTAGTGGCATGCTTATGAGCATCTTCTTGCAAAGTGGGTTTAAAAATTTTGCATTCCTCGTGAACAAAAACTTCACAAGCTTGAGGCTATGAAAATGTAATGAAATTCCCTCTTGGAACACCTTCATGTGCCTCCTTGGCT
>APFE031347763.1:698-10698 GCA_000404065.3 Pinus taeda
AGTAATACACCCTATCCTATTCTCCTTATAGAAGTAGGTATTTCCCCTATTGAGAGCCTAGCTATGATTAGGTTTCTGTTGTACAAGCACAAACTCAATAACATAGACTATCATAGACTTCCTAAGCTAGCTTTAAATTCCAGCCAAAACCACGTAAGGCTGAATCGGGGGTGGCAAAAAGACACAAGGGTCTGGTTAAACTATTGGGAGATCAACGAGAATGATGCATTGCAAAACATAAATAACATTAAAGATATTGTTACTTCTAAGTTCAAAGACAAAATGTGGTGTAAGAAAGATTTAGCGGCTAAAAGAAAATTAAGTTATTATAAGAAGATCATCAACCCCACCCTAGAAGATCAAAAGTATCTCTCTATTTTAACTAGCTCAAAGAAGAAAATTAATATAGCAAATATTAGAACGAATTCTCATGAGCTCCATAGTGAAATAGGTCGTTGGGCAGTTCCTAAAATGCCATGGATGGAAAGCATCCCATATATGTGAGAATAGCAACATCGAGGATGAAAACCACTTCCTCTTAGAGTGCCCCGCGTACAACCACATTAGATCTCAGTTTCACAATCTTTGTTACAATACTGATCTTCCTAGCCTTTTACAATGTCAAAATCATAGTGAGCTTGGGAGGTTTCTCTCCAAGCTTTTTGAACATAGGAATAAAATCTTAAATCAAAATAAATAATTTGTTTCTTTAGGTCCGATAAACCAATGTTTAGTCTCGATAGACACTAACCATCATCATCAACATCATTAAACATTTCTAACCTTAATATAGAAATTGAAAATCTAAATTTTAAATTTATTATAATCCCATTACATAACAAAAAGCATGGATAACATAATGCTTTTAAACTTTGGTATAATAAATCAAACAAACACATTATTTTCTATGTTCTTTTAATATGGCTGACTATATTGCTAAAAATCTAAATCATTCTATATACAACTTTAGCAAAGTGCTTGTAATAATAATGGGTAAAATAATCTATGGTTTAGTTTTTTTCACTTTTTTTTAATAGCCCAAGTGATTTAATAAAAAAGTAATTGAAATAATAATGGGTAAAATACTTTATGGTTTAGTTTTTTTTTACTTCTTTTTTAATCGCGCAAGTGATTTAATAAAATGTCTTGACTAATTGAATTAACCCGAAGCTTCAAATCATTTATAATTATCATACTCCCTATCCTATTAAAATGATTTTGCTGCATAGTCCTCGGAAAGTGGGAGCTATAAATAAATGTTAACTTATGAAACAAAAATGTAATTCGTAACCATGAGCATGTTGATTAAGATTGTGTATGTATTTTATATTTACCATATTTCAAAATATTCATGTTTATATGTGATGTGGATTATAAGATTAATATATTCGTTGTTAAGTACTTTTTTTTTTTTCAGTTGAAAGATTTATGGGTCAATTTCCTCTTACATTTTTGGGTTAGGTTTATTTCTTTGTGGATAACAACTACCCTTTGGGTTAATCTATCTAGATCATTTAAACCACCTTAAAATAATAATTTGTTATCAAATACATCTAATTTCAATAAATATTTTATTAATTTATACATTAATTTGATAATTTCTGGAATAATATCTATATTTATATATTTTACTAATACTAACCTATAATTATTATTCGTGTATTAATTAAAATAATTAATTAAATTTAAAATTAAAATAAATATTATAATAAAGTATAATTTTGTTTAAATGTTACGAACGGTAACCGTTCGTAATTCCTTACTGACAGAAAAATGAATTTCATTAAACATAAATTGAATTTTGATCAAGTCCTTACTATTTGGGTAATGAGATGAAATTCATCTCCTATTAACATAGGTTGCCATGAAACTCTAGGCATTAACTTAGATGGCCATCCAGCCATGCATTGACTTAGTTCATCATCTCTTTTTGCACCAGTAAATGTTGTGGTGGTTTGATCAAATAGGAATCACAATGTAGACCGATGTTATTTTAATTTTTAAAATTTAAATTCACAATGCTAATTAAATTCATATAAAATGGTCACTTTGTTGTACTTTAAAAATTAGTCTATATATTTTTTTTAAACATTAATAATACTTATAAAATAACAAATATTTTATTAAATTATATATAAATGCATAAGTAATTATTAAAATTACAAAAGTATGTATAAGTGAGTAATAATGTGTTTGCCTCTCTGCAATTATAACAACATAATTCTTATTATCATTCTAAGTTGCAATGATGTAATGCTTTATCATGAATGAGAGTTTTTTTGGTCAAATGCATTCAAAATTATTAAACATCATGAAGTGAGATAATGATTTTCTTACTATTTATATATTATGCTTTGGATGAAGATAAAGTAATATTAAATAGATAAATCAGAAAAACATTTAACCAATTATTAACTTACTTCACTATCTATAATATTTTTCAAATATATTTCCTATAGTTCTAGGTACAAAATAAATAACCAATTAAGCAATGGAGATCATTTAAAAACAATTATAGATAATTTTTTTATGAAGTGAAAATTTATAATATTTAATAAAATTTCATATAATTTTTAAAAGTTACACTGAATTATCTTACTCGACCATTTACACATATATGGCTACATAAAGGTCCCTTTAAAATTTTTTGTCAATATTCTAATCGGTCAGTGATGGAGGGGAGGTCCTTTCTGGGAAATAGAAACCTCCTTTCGTTAGAACACTGAAATCGGTATGATGGCATCGCTGTCATGTCGAAATCGCTATGTATGTGCGATGCCATCATAGTCTACAAGGCTTATTGAATATCTTTGATGCTCACATGGTACATTAAAGTCCTCAACAGCTTCATCTCGTCGTCTTTCTCATTTTTCCCAATTTACAGACATGTATGTCAGCGTCATGTAACTATTTGAGTTTTTAGGTTTTTATGGTTGGAACTCAATAATGCAACTACAAATGAATGAAATGGTGATATTTGGTTGTTTAAAATGCATAAGTATAATAATTAAAAAAATTTGAAACACTTAAATTTTGCAAATTATATTTTTTAAATTTATAATTTTGACAAATATTTGTTGAATTCAAATAAAATTCTCTAAAAATATAAAATAATATCTAAAACTTAAAACGGATTTGTAAATATAAATTAACTATGAAACGGCATAATTATATGATGAATGAAATGCCCCATAGGTAATGCTTGCCCTACCTGCGTGTGAAGCAACAAGAAACAAAACTCTAGTATCTGTTAATGTTGTGTTCATTCATTCAAGGCATCTTCATATATTTGGAAATATCATCAAATTCACATCCTTCCTTTCCTCTTGTCGACAACGAGGTTAGGATGTCTACAATCCATTATAGGCAATCAAGCACAACTATTAGAATTACTGTCATGTAGTAACCATAGCAATATATCCCAAGAAAAAGAACTGTCGACAACGAGGTTAGGATGTCTACAATAAATTATAGGCAATCATGCACAACCATTAGAATTATTGTCATATACTAACCATAGCAATATATCCCAAGAAAAAGAATTGTAGAAAAGACTGCGATGATACAATTACAAGTCAGTCCTATTTCAAATTGTTACTGAAGTATTTAAAGAATAAATTCAAACTCCAATCAATTCCTATCCATGTAAATCCAAACTTCTCCTCGAGCAATTGATAACACATATATCTCCACCATTTGTTAACCCTAGTGAGATATCACTTAGTGATGGTTGGGAAGTTTTTTTTTATTTTTTTTTGAATATGGAAGTGTCAAAAATGTTCGAAAGGCATAGGAAGAAACATACAAATTGACAAACAAACAATAACACATGACCTATTACTCTTTTATTGATTACACAAAACTTTATGATTACAATGAACTCGGTGAGGGTTATTTATAAATTTTCGGCTAGAAACTCATTATTAGTGTAAAATCACTGTCAGTGTATCCAACCAAATCTTTCTTTATCTATTCTTGCATAAAATATTCCACAATGTGTAGTTTATGCTATGTATCTTAGAATTATTTTTCCTATTGTGCAATGTGAGTCTTTTGGAGTCTCCATAAATCTAGAAATCAAACTAACTCCTTGCCTAATATCTGGTCTTGTAGTTGTGATATACATAAGGTTTCCAACCACCCTTTTGAATAGAGTTGGATTGCATATGATCCTTCATCATCCTTTCTTAACTTTGTACCTCTTACAATTGGTGTAGGAGCAAGTTTACAATATTCCATCTTGAATTTTTTGAGCAATTATTTAGCATACTTATTTTAACAAATAAAAATTTCTTTCTCAGATTTCTCAAATTATATGCCAATTAAATATTTCGTAAGACAAAGATATGCCATTTCAAATTATTCCTTCATTGCTTCTTTAAATTCATCCAATTCAAGATCATCTCTATAAATCCTGTCATCCACATACAAGCAAACAATCCAAAATTTTCCCTTCTCATTTTACTTTGTGTACAAGGTAGGTTAAATGTTGCTTCTGCAAAATCCATTCTTGATCATGAAACTTCCAATTCTGCTATACCAGGCTCTTGACACTTGCTGAAGTACATGCAATGCTTTCTTCAATTTGTAAACCTTTCCTTCTTGACCTTCAAATTCATTACCTGAAGGCTACTACACATAGATTTCTTTTCTATAATTCCATTCAAGAAGGTTGATTTCACATCCATCTGATACACTTTCCACTTGTTTTGAGCTGCTGTTGCTAAAACTTCTCTTACAGTGTCCAATACAACTACCAGAGCAAATGTTTCTCCAAAGTCTATGCTCGGTTGTTGCTAGAATCCTTTTTCTACAAGTCTTTCTTTAAATCAATCAATTTCTCATCTTTCATTCAAATTTTTTACACCCATTTCACACGAATGAGATTTTTATATTTTGGAAAATCAACCAAATCCCAAGTATCATTCTTCTCAATAGATTATATTTCTTCATCCATAGCTTGCACCCAATTTTCATCTTTAATATCTTCTTCAAACGATGAAGGTTGAAATGACAACAATGCAAAATTTGAACTAACATCCAAATCATCATCAATGTATTTTAGAATTCTAATTTTTCTCTTACCATTGCTTGATTCATCACTTGACTGATTACTAGAAGAATTATAATCTGTTGATATGCTTGAAGATCCATGTTGATCAAAATATCTTGGAGTCCTTGCTAGCGTAACTTTGATTGGTGTCTTTTCTTGTGATTCTTATTGCTCTTTTTCGGCTACATGTTCTTCTTCTATGCGTGGTATTCTTACATCAACTATTTTGTCTACAATCCCATTCCATGACTCTTGTGCTTTGATCACAACATCTATGCAAATTATAGTATTCTTGGCGATAAGTTTATACAACTTATAAGCTTTTAATTTCTCACTATAATGAGTAAATATGCATTTTTTACTTTTATCATCCAAATTTCCTCTTAGCGTTTTAGGCACATGTGCATATGCTACATATCCAATCATTCTAAGATGAGATACACTACACGATATACCTGACCATGCTTCTTCCTACACCATGTTCATCACACTCTTTGTAGGAGATATGTTTATCACCTAAACAACACATGCAACTTATTCTCCTCAATACTTATTAGATAAGTGTCTTCCTTTCAACATGCTCCTTTGCATGTTCATAGTTTCTCTATTCTTTCTCTCTGCAACACCATTTTGCTTTAGTGTGTATCTAGTTGTAAATTACCTTTTAATTCCATGTTTCTTGCAGTAAGCATGGAATGCCTTCAAATCATATTCTCCACCATGATCTCATATCAATACCTTGATCTCCCAATCACTTTAGTTCTCTACTGAGGCTTTGAATTCTTTGAACTTTGCAAAAGTTTCAGACTTCTACTTCAAAAAATAAACCCATGTATATCTGTTGAAATCATCAATAAAAGTGAAGAAGTAACAACTTCCACCAATCGATTATGTCCTCATACATCCATACAAGTTTGTATAACCCAACTCCAATGGATTCTATGTTTTGTATTCCAGTCCTTTAAGAAAAATTTCATGATGTTGCTTTCCCAAGATGCAATATTCACAAGTACTATAAGGTTCTTTAATGGGAGGTAATCCTCTAACCATTTGTTTTTGCTACAACAATATTAAACTAGATAAATGAAGATGTCCAATCTGATAGTGCCATAACCAACAATCAGTAAGAGCATGCAGCTATAAACGAATTGACCTAATCACTGTAATTCACAATTACAGGAAAAATTTTCTTCCTCATCATCTAAACCTTCGCTATCAGCTTCTTGGTCGGGGGATTTTCTTATATAACACATTCTTGTCCTTGAAAAATAACTATATATCCCTTCTGCATCAATTCACCAACACTTATCAAATTATATTTGAGACCATGGACATAATATACCTCTGAGATTGTCTTCAACCCCCCTACTTGGTGAGAACATTTACCACTCCTTTGCCATCTATATCCACAATCTTTCCGGTGCCCAATTTTACCTATGTCTTCATAGATTGATGCAGATTTGTAACCAAATTCTTGATTCCTATCATGTGGTTACTGCAACCATTGTTTAATAGCCAAACATTATCAAAAGGTTCATACATGGTATGGAAAGCTAGGAACATGGAGTTATTAGTTTCTGTGGTGACATTACCTCTCTTCTTTCCTTGATCAACTATGTTCTTCTTGAAATCACCAGCATAGTCACCAAATTTATTGAAATAATAACATCTCACATTGGATTTATAAACTCTTTGATTTTTGTTTAAACTTTCGCTATTGCTTCCAATTTCTTGTTTGTGCTCTTCTCTTCCATCTGTCTGACCACCAATTCTTCTGCCTTGTCCTCTTCCACTCTGTTGACCTCCACTGTGACCTTTATCTCATGAGATAGAAACTTGACTTTTAAAAGCGTTCTGTAAGGTGGAACCCTTATTTATGTATATCCTTGTCTCATGGGATAGAAGTGATCCCATCAATTTATTAACTATTAGAGTTTTCAAATCCCTGGATTATTTTATGGATGCTACTAAAAAGTCAAATTTGGTAGAAAAAGATCTAAGGACCTTCTTAACCACTGCTTTACCTTCTATGCCATGACCATAAATCCTTAACCAATTTACAATAGTCTGAACCCAATTCACAAATGAATGGATATCCTCTGTTTCCTTCATTTGCAAACTTTCAAAATCATTCCTCGTATTCTACAAATTAACAATATTGACTTTTCCCATACCTTTATAGCTCGTCTCCAAAGTCTCCCATGTTGTATTTTCTAAAGACGTGATCATTATCTTCTGGAACACTGCTTAGTCCACTCCTTATTGGATAAACTACAATGCTTGTGCATTCTTATTTTTGTGTATCCTTAATTTCTCCCTCTCTGCATGTGTCAGGGCTTGTTCATCTTTTTCATCCTAAGGTTCTGGAAATCCAACACTGACATACTCCCAAATGTCATGATCCTTTAACATGGTCTCCATCTTAATGGCCCACATATCAGATTTCTTCCCTTTAAATGGTGGAAACTACGGTTGTAAACTCGATGAAGCCATATTTAAAAAATCTTCTCTTTCACCTCCAAAACAATATATATTGAAAAAACCCTTTATTAGCTTTAATAAACCCTTTGTAATAAAACAACCTTTTATTTCTTTGTTCACACATTAAACAATCAATTTCAAAAACAAAGGGATATCACAAAAGCTTTTATGAATATGAATAAACTCCAAGTGACTTCAACTTTTAATATACTTTTGGTTGGGTCATTTTAACATTTTATTGACTTTTTGTGTATGCTTTTTTGAAAGATGATCATCACACGTTTTACACTTCAAACATGCAATGGTTGCACTTAAATTTTAAACATGGGACACTTCTGCAATGTGATTTTTATAAAAAAATTGTCGACCTTCTTTACTTGGCCCTCTACTTGCTGGCTTTGTGGGGTCCATGGATATGATCATATTCCTTCCTCGGTTCTGATACTAGTTTGTTGGAAAGGCGAATGAGGAAAGGCGCAAATTTGACATAAAAACAATAAAACACAAGTTGTTTCTCTTGTATTGATCACACAAAACTTATTGATTACAATGAACATGTTGAGGGGTATTTATACTTTTTCAACTAGTGACTCACTCAAAATAACTTCAACATGCACACACACTCTAAATTTGACTCAATCAAAATAAGACTAAAATCAAACTCACTCACACTTGACTCAGTTAACTAACACTCTAAATTTAGACAACTTCGGATGAGGGACTAATTAGCTATCTTTAACAAGAAAATAAATACTTGATTGATCGTTGCATAAATTGACGCATGGTACTTTGCTAGTTTCTAGTAAATTTCCATTTTAGTACATTAGGTCTTCAGTTGTGAATTTTAAATTAATCTCATGTATTATGATTAAGGGGGTTACATACCGCCATTGATTATGTCACCTTGATTCTAATGGTGATGAATTTTCCATAGAGATGAGGACCCACTGGAAAGAAGAGTATTGTTTCAAGAAAAAGTAAGGAACTATATCAATCCTCTCATAATCAACTCCTAATGAGATTGTTTTAGAAGTTTGTAACAAAAGCATGAGTATTAGTAGAATGTATTCACTGTGGTTGTAAGCTGATATTTGAGGAGGAGGTTTCCAAGTGCTAGGGTGCCTCATCAGTGGCCTTCTTTCAAGAACATGATGAGCGATATCCTACAAAAAGTGTACAACATAGTTACCGATAAAACAAGAAAACTACCTACTACCCGTTTTTTTGAGGTAGCAAAAAATCCCCCGATTTTGAAAAGTGGTAATTCAAAATACACCATTTTTTTAACATATTTTTGGGACTTTAAATTTTTGTATGTATCTAGTATGAACATTTTTTTTTAAATGTTAGTGATTTTCATGCTGATTTTGAAAAGTGTTTATGCAACATCAACACATTTTTTTAGGGCTAATTTTTTACACTTTAAATTTTTTTATGTATCAAATATGAATATTTTTTCTAAAATATTAGTGATTTTCATCTTGATTTTGAAAAGTGCTAAAACAACATCAACCCCTTTTGTTTAGAAGGCTTATTTTTTACACTTTAAATTTTCTAATGTATTAAGTGTGGATATTTTTTTAATTGTTGGTGATTTTCATGTTGGTAATAAAACATGACAAAAAAAAATCAAATATATAAAAAGAAAAAAAAAATACGCATATAAGAGTAAGAAAAACAAAATTAACTTGTACAAATAAAAAAAAAATAAAAGATTTAAAAACACAATAAAACAAAAATAAAAAAATAAAAAAAACTAATGGGAAATAATTTTTATAAATGAGATAATTTAAAGAAAAAATTGAAATTATACAGCCCAAAACCAAAGCAAAACACATACAATTTGTATTTTGAAGCTTCAAAAAAAAAAAAAAAAACCAGAATTTATTAAAAATAATAATATAAAATAACACAACTATTATTGCAAAAAAAAAAATTATCAAAATAATACAAATATTAAAAATTAAAAAAAAAAATTAGATACAAAAAAATTTAAAAATATATTAAAATTAATTAAAATAAATAAATTAAAAAAAAAAAAAGAATTTTTTAAAAAATTTAATAAGAATTTTTAAATAATTTAAATTAAAATAAAACAGATTTAAAATAAGTGTGTAAATTAAATTTAAAAATTAAAAAAAATTCAAGATAAAACAATTTAAAGAAAATATAAATAAATAAATAAATAATAATAAAAATGGAATTGACTCGTCCCACAGCCACTTGGGCGGGGAGGCCAATTCTGGGAATCAACCACCCCACCCAGGTGGCCAAGGGGATTCGCCCATGGGCGACCATGGAGCTGCACTGGGATTCAGCATCCCCGCTCAAGTGGTCGTGGGGCCTGGCCCCTGGGTGGGTGGGCAGTTGTGCTAGGAATCAGCCTCTCCACCTCAGTAGAAGGGCAAGGCCAATTCCATTCTTTTATTTTTTTAATTCTATTTTTCTTTTTTAATTTTAATCTTT
>APFE031347765.1:0-11314 GCA_000404065.3 Pinus taeda
ATAGGTTAGTTGCTTAGTTGAATCTCACATATGGGTGATGGAGTTGTACAATTGGATAGAACTACATGGGAGGGGTGGGACAGTGTCCCTGATATCATCCTTTAGCACTCCCACCATGACTTAGGCTAAAAAGGTAGATTCCTTGATCCCCAACACCATTAGTCTCACTATAGTGGGAAACATAAGAGATGATAGTGGTCTTTGTTGTTGCACCTAGAATTTCCCCTCGTAGCCACAGGATGCTTGAAGGGAAGTGGCATGGCACCCTTGGAACTTCAAGGGAAGTTCTTGAAAGGTATGACCAATTTGGCACCCTTGGCCTCACAAATAAAATGTTAGGTGTGACACCGTCGGAACTTCAAGGGAAGTTCTTGAAGGGCACGACCAACTTGGCACCCTTGGAATCATTAAAAAAATAATAATAACTATAATCAAGATATGAAAACCCTGCAAATTCACATTAAGTGGTAAATGACGTTAGAACTGAGGCAATTAAATTAAGAATAAAACTTGGGGTAAGGGGATAATAGGAAGAAATAAAACATTTTACCTTGAGAACTCTACCCTTCACAGGTTGGAAAATATTAGGTTAGATAATGTACATAAGTAACTTAGTTAGATAAAAGGGGGAAATATGGACATATATGTAAGTATAAAGGTTAATCCTAAAATAGTTAAAATTCATTAAGAGAACAGGGTGGTGAATTAAAATAAGATTAATAAATTAAATTTTAGATAAATTTAGAGAACCTCCATGTGGCAAGAGCCAACATAAGAATATCCATCTAAGAGACGAATTGAGTTAAATTAGGAAGTAGTTAAGGGACCAAATTTGAGACTTATCAATTGAATTTACTAATGAACACAAATTAAAGAGTAAAAAATGGTGATCACAAGACAATTAAGAGAAGAAATAGGAAGCCATGTTGGGGTGAGGAAAAATATTATTTTTAAATTAAAAGATAAGTAAATAATTTTGGAGATCCTTGGTGAGAAGTTGACACATGGGTGGGTGAATAATCAAACTTTTGGATTAATAAAAATAATTAATTATGCATGAAATGCCAAGTGTCACCTATGAAGCCTCCTATAAAAGAAGGGGAAAGCTATGGCTGAAGGGACTTTTTTACCCTATTGTTAGATGGATGAGACTATGTTAGGGTAGTGAATATGAGCTATAGTTGAGTTTAGTGAGATAGAGGAATTTAGAGAGGGGACTCTTAAGCCAAGGAGTGCTCACCTCTATCAACTAGCACATTTCCTCCATTGTACAACCCCATTGCAACTCGAGGGTCTACAGGGAAGGAGAGTACCCAAGGAGAAGGTTGGGAGGTCAACCGTTGGGTAACTACATTCAAATTAAACACATCAGCATTCACACTGGGAGGCGAACGACAGTGCAAGTAGTGGAAAATCAATATTGAATCTCGTCTCCTGGTGAATGGTAGCTATGTTATTTATAATGTTCTTTTATATGAATTCATTGTGCCTATAGTTAACAACATGTAAAATAGATAATATGTGTAATGTAGTGAAATTCATGGATGTTTGATATAAGTGCTTAATATTTTTGTGTTCTCAATGCTCTCTCATTATGGTTGTATTCCTAGTTTACTATATTATTCTTTAAAAAACTAAAGCATAGGGTTGGTCCCTACACTTGTTATCAGAGCTTAGGTTCAGCTTATGGGACCTACGGACACTTTGAAACATACTTTCATAAATGTCACCATAAATTATCATTAAGACCAAAATTAAAATTATAAACAAATAAAAATGCATATTCAAAAGATTTTTCCTGACGATAATAACTAATTCTATCTAAAGGGGTGAGGAAAAATATTATTTTTAAATTAAAAGCTAAGTAAATAATTTTGGAGATCCTTGGTGAGAGGGTGACACATGGGTGGATGAATAATCAAATTTTTGGATTAATAAAAATAATTAATTATGCATGAAATGCCAAGTGTCACCTATGAAGCCTCCTATAAAAGAAGGGGAAAGATATGGCAAAAGGGACTTTTTTTACCCTATTGTTAGATGGATGAGACTATGTTAGGGTAGTGACTATGAGCTATAGTTGAGTTTAGTGAGATAAAGGAATTTAGAGAGGGGACTCTTGAGCCAAGGAGTGCTCACCTCTATCAACTAACACATTTCCTCCATTGTACAGCCCCATTGCAACTCGGGGGTCTACGGGGAAGGATAGTACCCAAGGAGAAGGTTGGGAGGTCAACTGATGGGTCACTACATTCAGATTAAACACATCAACATTCACACTGGGAGACGAACGACAACAAGGGAGTGCAAGTAGTGGAAAATCAAGATTGAATCTCGTCTCCTGGTGAATGGTAGCTATGTTATTTATAATGTTCTTTTATATGAATTCATTATGCCTATAGTTAACAACATGTAAAATAGATGATATGTGTAATGTAGTGAAATTCATGGATGTTTGATATAAGTGCTTAATATTTGTGTGTTCCCAATGCTATATGCTTATGGTTGTATTCATAGTTTACTATATTATTCTTTAAAAATATAAAGCATAGGGTTGGTCCCCTAGACTTGGTATCAGAGCTTAGGTTCAGCCTCTAGGACCTCTGGACTCTTTGAAACTTACTTTTCATAAGTGTCACCATGAATTCTCATTAAGACCAAAATAAAAATAAATAATAAATAATAAATAATAATAAAAGAGAGAAGAAGAAATTTCATATTCAAAATATTTTTCCTTACGGTAATAAGTAATTCTATATAAAGGTTTGTGTGTGATAACATAAAAGTGGACACAGAAAAATTGACTACTTAGATTATATTATTGATAAGATGTGTTATTCACATGTAAGACAGTTACCAACTTCCTAATTTGCTTTCAGAAGAGATTTACTAAGCAACATAAACTTCTATTAGAAGTATAATATACAATTGGAAAGTATGATCCTATTTGAACAATTCAATAATGTTTGTAAAAATTCTATTTCATTCTTCCAACATTTGGAAACTTTAGTCCCATCTTCCAGAACAAATTTATAAATACCGCTCTCAGTCGCATAACCACCTAGAAATCGGATAAAGATGTTTTATGCTTAACCCCTATGATTGTGTGTTTACTCCGCAATTGGCGCCCTCTGTAATTGGTGTTGCTTATAAATCCCTAGGCCAAGAATTGCATTGATGTATAACCATAAAAAGGCTTCAAGTGAAAAAGGAAAGTAGCAGATAACTCCATAATGGAGATACACTCCAAAGCTAATACAACTCCTAAATGTGGTATTGTTCAATGAATGGATTATTGTTGAAACCTTTTTTTTGTCTCTGATTTTATCGCATATCTAACTTCGAGCCCTTATTCTTTTTCTAGTATTCTCCTCGGTTACAAGTTTTGTTAACCCTATGAGCGCATGTCGATTTCTTGGAAAGAGTAACAATTCACAAGAGGTGGGACAGAGTTAACTCCAGATCTAGTTACTTAAAAATTTTGCTCTGAATCACATTATGAGATCCTGTAACAACCAATTACTCCAATTATGGTCAACTGAAGTTTCAATCATATTGATCGAGATCTTGAATTACCATATCAGATAACAACCAATTACTCCAGATCCAGTTAGTCTTCGTTGCATGGATCCAGATTTGTAATTACCGTATTCTCGTAACAACCACACACACATACATATATGGTCATAATAAAAATTTTGAAATGGAAAATCAGGGAATAAATGAGTATTGGTTTTCTACATTTGACACTTGTTTACAAAATCCATATATATAATGGAGTTTAAATGTAATCCAATTAACATAAAAAATAAAAAATAAAAAATAATAATAATAATAAGAATGAGAATCACAACCAATAGTGGGAGAACTTGCAATGACATCGGGCATATATGTTGTAACCATTTTGCGTAGTTTTTGGACCTGATTTGTCTCCATGTGAATGAGGAAAATGCAATTTTAAATTTTGAGGCATAAAACCTCAGCAATTATATGTTCTCCACAATTGGGTGATTCCACATTTACACGTAAAATTGATCTCTAATTGGTTGATCGAAGGGTATATCCCGTAAAGGTCGAAGCAATCAATCATGAATATGCTCGGAGTACACTTGACTGAGCTCTTGAAACTATGGTACATGAGTAGGGTATCGTAGCTTCTTAGTTAGATGGCTTGGTTGGCCTCCATAATTTAAACTCAACCACGCATTCAACATTAACCATCAAGATATATTCTCAGGCTACAATTGAAATTTGTTTATTCAGAGTAACATTATTGCTAAGCAACAAGATCTACAGACGCACCTGAAGAAGCTACAGTGGTGACCTCTAGTATTGTTGGAAAAGCAAACAGTGATTTCATTCTCTCATAGTAAGCTCCATATTCGACGGTTGCAAGTGAAGGTTCAGTGTGGTTCAACGTGCGTTGGTTTAAGATCAACAATTATGTACCATGGTACAAGAGGAAGAGGTTGATTCAAGCACAAGATTGTTGTGGAGAGTTGGAATCAGTCTGGCGCCCAAAAGAGGAAACTTTGGAAATGATGATAGGTAAAATAGAACAAGCATATTTATTATAAGAATAAAAATAAAAAAATAAAACTAAACTAGTGGATTTGGAGGACATGACTCGAGAAGCTTCGTACGGTGTTGTTACCTTAAAAGAGATACAGACCTGGAATGTAGTTTACGTATATTAAAAAAAAAAACAAAAAAACAAAAAACAAAAATTGAAATGGAAGTACATATGACGGCAATTCCTATTAAAAGGTTGAGTTATCATACACTATTATTATGAGAGAGGTTGAGATACCACTTGGACGTTTAAAAACTTATGATGATCCGAGTTAAATAATGTAATTATAAAATGGTTTTATTTTTATTTTATCTTAATTTTGAAATTTTAATTATCTTCATTTAGAAATTATAATATATTGGATTTGAGATATTATAATAGAGTAATAATGTCTTGTAAATTATAAAAACATTTTACACTAAAAAAATAAGCTACATTTTTCTAGAAAGAACTTTTGGTAAGAAACATGTGATCTTGTTCACTAGCAATGCATCTTTGCTATATTGGTCACATGGGAATTCATGGGAGGCTTCTAATTATATATATTCCTAGTGGACTTTTATTTCTCTAACATTGAAACTACATTCAATGGGCACAGTCAGTCCAGTTATTTCCACTATACCCTTGGCTTATTAAACTAATAGTTAAACAAGTGCCACTTGGCCATCAATCCTGGGGTTAAAATAATTTGTGTTCTGATGAAGACTTCATTACCATAAATTCTACACCATCAAAGTGAATAGACATTAGAAGACACAATTATGTGATTTCTTTTGGGGAAGTGTAACTTGGTCACACTTCCTCAACATCAATAATTTTCCTATCATAAATGGTTCAACAATTATAGTAAATCTATATATTTATATTTTTACTTATAGAGTTAATTTATTCAAAGAATAGATATTTTTATTTACTTTAATGTAAATAATTTCCCAAGTAACTCTTCCATTCTAGTCATTTACTAGTCACGGTTGTGCTAGTTTAACATTATCTAAAACATTGCATTCGTTTAATTTCCATATAGATAATGGAAAGTCTCTATATTAAAATATAATTTGTATCATTCATCACACTATTAAATATAGGAGCACTCATTAAAATTGTGATTATTTTGTTTCCAAGTAATCCACTCTTTTAAATTAGTATTCCTACCATACATGCATGCAGTATGATGACTATCATATTCTAGTTGTATGTTATTGAACACAATAATTATATATGCTTATTATTAATATTAGACATTTTGTGTACTTCTAAAAGTGAAATCAGAAAATGTTGGAACTTATTGGTCACTCTTTCTCTCCTTTACTAATGACATGCTCACTTTATGCTATGACAAATGTTTATAATGGTATACCATTTAATTAAAACTAATGATAACAATTACCTCCAGTAATTACATAATGTAATAGTTATACTATCATTTAAAGCCTCATATATTAAAATATAACATGCATTATTCCTTACACTATTACTTATTGCTCACTCTCTCTCCCTTACTAATGACATGCTCACTTTATGCTATGACAATTGTTTATGATGGTATACCATTTAATTAAAACTAATGATAACAACTACCTCCAGTAATTACATAATGCAATAGTTATACTACCATTTAAACGACATAATGTTGTCTAAGGCTACTATGTTGAATTAGATTAATTGTATCCTTATGATTAAATCTTATAGTAAAGTTTGAAATTGATAAGTGAATCATATAATCATGAACTTATAAATGCATAATTGTTCCTTTGGAAGTATATAATAATAACTATATAGAACCACTCAGGTTAGTTATAGTTTTTATTTGATTGGTTTTATCTTACAAGGAAAATCGTGTTAAATTGTGGCACGATTCATTGGTGAACCATGGTTAGAAGAGGTACAGGGAGTGGGGCAACTAGAGGGCACAACATGGCGCCACCACAACAACGAACTCCTGCCACCCCACCCAATGATGGGGAAAACATCATAACACAAGAACAGGTACCAGTTGAATAAGTGTTGAATTTAATGAGATCATTCCAACACATGTCTGAGGCATTAATAAATAGTCTAGAACGGGAGCATGGAGGACTTGTCATACAAAATGAAGCACCCTAAAACACTACAAGAAATGATGTATGTCGAGATTTGGAAAAGGTAAAATTCCCAGAGTTTTGGGGGGGCCATGGATGGTCAATTTGCGAATCCATGGTTAGAAAATATGGCTATGTGCTTTACCCTAAGAGATTACATGTCAAACCTGAAGGCCAAGATGGGTATACTCCAGCTAAAGGGAAACACACTACTTTGGTGGAAGACATTATTATCCCAATTGGGCATGGATATCTCATAAGTAACTTGGGAATTATTTGAAGAAAAGTTTAGAGAATGCTACCAATCAGAGGAGTTCCTTGAGAGATAACTAAATGAATTTGATGCACTAAAGCAGGGGAGTCACTCAGTACCATAGTACGAGGTTCGTTTCATGGAATTACTCTATTATGCCCCTCACTTAAACACAGAAAGGCTCAAGGTGAAAAAATTTGTGTATAGACTAAATGTTAACATTTGGGCCAAGGTTAGGATCTTAATGCCTTGCACCTTGCACGAGGCAGTTCAACGTGCGATCATTGCAAAGGAGGATATCATGAATAGTGGACCTAGTAAGTCAAAAATTCCCACAGGATCAGGAGTACAAAGTGGAAATAGTATGGAACCTAGAAATTTCACCACCTTATTCGCACATAAGATTGCTTATCAATGGTGGGATAGTTTAATTCAGGTCCCTGCAAGCTAGCACTCATGAATGATATAGGCCACTCATTACCTTGATCATCCTTTTGAATGAGAACAACTGCAAGTGAAGTATCATAAGTGAAGGTATACAGCAGGAATGTTTTCCTAAAATCTAGACTATATAATGTTGGAGCTTCAGTGATTGCTTGCTTAATATGGGTGAAAGCATATTTTTCCCTTTTATCCCATTTGTAGGTTACATTCTTCTTGATAATCTCTTGTAATGGCTTTACTATCGGTGTGTATTTTGAGATGAACTTACGAAGGAAATTGATTTTCCCTAAGGATTGCATAACTTTCTTGCTTACTAGAAAGGGAATCTGACTAATAGATTTAACCCATTCTGGGTCCACTTTAATCCCACTCTTTGTGATGATGTAGCCAAAGATATTTCCCTTGAACACCACAAAAATTATCTTCTTAGGATTCAAATATATCTCGTATTTTCAACATCGCTCAAAAATTTTCCTTAGATGACACAACTGATCATATCTCATCTTTGAAAGCATTGTCACATCATCTAAGTAAACCACAATGATATGTCCAATCAAAACACAAAATGTGATGTCCATAGTGCGCGTTGGAAAGTATATCCTGCATTGATAACAACAAAAGGAATTCTTTTGAAGGCAAAAGTACCCCACTTTGTCCTAAAAGTGGTCTTGTGTCTATCAGGTTCTTCCACCAGAACCTGGTTGTAACCAGAAAAACCATCTAGCAATGAGAACTGTTGGAGAGGTAAATCCCCTCTACGGATAGAGGCGATCCCTACTAGCCCAAAGGGGGTCTAGCAACAATCAAACAATGCTACACCGCAGGTTCCTAGTTGTAATTAACAAGTGGGTGAGAGAAACCTACTTGGATTCCAATGCTATGTTTGTCGAAAGAGATATCACTCTTGCTCCTTCGCCCCAACCGATCACAATTCTCCGCTATCCTCACGGACGAACACCTGCACAAGCAAAGAGAGAGCAAACAAGAGCGTAAAATCTACTAAAAACAACTATGTATCAATCAGGAAGGATACAATTTACATTAATCATTTATAGGACAAATAGAAATGGAACCATAAGAGTAGTCATCTATCTTTATTAATCAGAAAATAGAGTAAGGTACAACCGAAGTCCTGACGCTGAGTCCTTCTTTAGAGGGTCCAGCCAGCATGTCTTCCAAGCATCCACCTTTGAAGCAAATCTCCCAAGTCAAAGAGGTCTCTCTCTCACATACAAGGCAACAAGCTCATGACCTTCCTCAAGCTCAAAGCAATCCTCACACAACACACCAAATGCTTACAAAGAGCAGCACTAAATGCACTAAGAATTCCTCAATCAAAGTCTATATGTTCCAAAACTAGCTGCTCATGGGCAATGGAGGAGGCTTATAAAGGAGAAGGAGTCTCCATGAATAGGTAAAGGATGAGCTTCCCCCCAAGATAAGTGGATGGTCAGTTGAACAGACATGCCAGAGAAAGGATGGCAACCTCAACAATGCTAACAGCCAAGTCTGGAGTCATCTGGGCTGGTTGTTAGAACAAATTCGCCCAAACAGGATCAGCGCGGGTGAGACACTGGGCTGCCGCGCTGACATCGCAGATCAACTATAGAGGAGGTCCGGTCAGCGCGAAAAGGACAAACGGAGGGTGCGCTATTCGTAAAATGGGACCAGCGCGGAAAAGACGTGTGCTTCCGCACTGGCAGCGCAACAACAACACTAACCTCCGCCTGTCAGCGCGGTTATTTTATTAACAGACGCGATGATCCATTTAACTTAGGCAAAGAGGGTTTTTTAGCCATTTTGAGGAGCATGAGTATGAGTGAATGTGGTTTATAGCACAGTAGGGAGACTGACATGATGGCAGTGACATTTCACTGTGTAACACCTCCTATCGCTAAAGACATAGCCATGGGTGGCTATGTAACTGAGGAACAAGCCATCGTCCATGCCCAGTATTTGGATCTTACCTATTCACAATTTGACACATTGTATGAATTCTTACGTGGTGCTCAGTGGGCTTCAACTAGTCCTGCATCTTCCACACCCAAAGATACACCACCCATTGATGGTATCATTAGATATGTGGCCCAACAGTCTAGTAGTGCCTCGACTTCTTCTACGAAATCTAAATCCAATCGGGCCACTGCAACCTACAATAATATAGATAACCCTAAGAATCATAGTAAAGCCTTAGAGGTAATTGTTGTCCAGTCTACTGCAGTAGATAAATCCTTGAAATGTGAGAAGGGTAAAGGAAAGCTAAACAAGATAACCCTAAACGTGATTCCAAAAAACCATCAGTTGATGACACACCCTAGCGAAAGCTTAAATATCCTTGCATTATTTGTGATGAAGATCATTGCACACAGAATTGCCCCCGATGTGCTGAAGTGAGTCATATTTTGAAGGGAACTACAAGGACATCAACTGTTCGATTTGCGTAATGCGCAATCGAGGCTGATTGTTGAGTGTTGGAATTGCGCAATGCATAATTCTAGTTGGAATTGGTTGCAGACTCAGTGACTGCATTGCGCAATTCTATGGGCGAGCAGTCACTGTCCCTCAGAAATGCACAAATAAATCTTGGAGGATAGTCACTAGGAATAAATGCACATTTCTGGAGAGGAACACAGAGCCTTCCTTCTTCGGAGGCAGAGTTTAGGCCAAGCTTGGCCAGACTCGCTGACGGGCAACTGAAAATGACACCAAATAGAACAACAGAACTACATGCATGTGGGTGAAGCGAGTCGTCGAAGCGGCAGTCGTTCATGCAAAACAATTTCATGCATGTGATAGCAGTGAGATAGCAACAAAAATTGAAATGGTCCTAGTACAAGGTAGTATGCATGTAAATGACAATAAGCATTCAAGGAAAGCAAGAAAACAACACTCACACAAGCGAAAACACAAAAAGGGACAGAAATGCAGAAAATGACAAGTTGAGACCACTTACCCGTGAATAGCTGAGCCAGATGTGTCGAAGAGTCCTCGATGTGTTGTGGGATGTCAGAGCTCCAAGTTCTATGTGAAAGAATGAGTTGTGATGTGTTGAATAAATAAGTTTTGGCTTATGATGAGTATGCCACAAACCTAGGAAAAAGTGACACTTGGACGGAAGATTTTAAAATGATCTTTACGTGTAATATCTAACTACTAAAATTAGCTCCTTGAATCAAGGGATTCTTTTGCATGTTGCCTTTTGTTATTCTAGGAAAAAGCAAGCCATGCATGCAAGTCAAGTTATCTTGGTCTCGGGTTGAACTGGTCAAAGAATCTACATATGCAAGAGGCTACTCAATATATGGGAGAAAATGTGCATTTCTGGATGGTATCTAGGTTGACTTCCTAGGAGATTTGTGCAATTTCTGGGCAGAGCAGCTGACTACTACCCAAGATTACGTAATTACTGGGCTGAGCAGCCCTGTTGGGAAGAATTGCCCAATTTTCTGGATGAAACATGACTAGAAGAATTGTGCAATTCTAGAGCCCAGCAAGCTTCCAGATAGAATTACACAATTTCTTGAGGAAAGGTTGGTTTCCCTCCAGAATTACACATTTTCTTGAGGGAGATGCTCAACCTGCAGCTGGACCATGTCCAGAGGAATAGTGTGTGAGGGGAATTTATCAAGCTTTGATAGACAGACTATATTTCTGCAAGAAAATCACTCAAGCTTGTGTACTTGACGAAGCAAGACATGTTGGTAGGGAGGCTCCAAAACGAAGCTAAGGGAAAAATTTTTAGGGTGGTTGTATCCGATACAACAAGTATCTCGTAGATGAATCAATAAGCATTATCTAATCTAAATTGATGGCTAATATTATCTTGACTCCATCAATTTACTTTTCCAGAAGTATCTAGAGGAAAATTGATTTACCCCAATTAACACGGATTAATTAATCTATTTCCCTAACTGTTAAACAGGTAAATCCCCTCTGCGGACAGAGGCGATCCCACTAGCCCAAAAT
>APFE031347767.1:16365-41391 GCA_000404065.3 Pinus taeda
TTTTCATTAAGTAATGTAAGAATTATATAAATCAATTTTTTTAATTATTAATCTAGGGAAATCACACCAGTCACGTAAGTTTAAAGTGTTTAAATCCTTAAAACTTAGTTTAAATATACATTCACATGATAAGAAAAAAAGAATATTAATGTTGTAAGTAAAAAACCAACAAATCATAATATCTATTGGGCAGAATCTCTATGTGATGAATCGTCACTACCTCTTCCCCAAAAATCTGTTGATGGATCTCTTCGCTAAAATAATCATTGGTGAGTTAAAATTCTCTTATTAACACTCAAATTATATTTAACCTTGTTCCTAAAGAATGCTTATAATATATAACTATAATGTAAACCATAACTCTATAGCATCATATCAAAATTCAAGAGCTCATTGGGATGTTAGAAATATTAATCCCAACCACAGCATTAAATAACCTGAAAACAACCATACTTGTAAGAAGTATTTTTGGAGGTTGCCTCTTTATTTAAAGTTGAGAGAACTGATTCCTTAACACAACAAAGAATTTAGGGCATTTAAATGTATTTTGGTAATTAGATATGGGTAAGCATTCATTTCGCAATTATTACCCATGCTCCACAGACAGCTGGGCAATTTGCACACTCAACAGCAATTATTACCCATTATTACCCATGCTCCACAGACAGCTCGACAATTTCCACACTCGACAACAACAACGCATTAATCATTTTGCTCATTTTGCTATGTCATGTATTAATGTCAAATTATGTGTTGAGATAAATATGTATGTAAAAATCATTTTGCAAGAAAGAGAGAATTGTGGAGCAAATTTTGGTGGGCGCCTGTAAAACAATAGTTACTTTGTTTTAATGTGTGTTATTTTGCGTTGTAAATCACTGTAAAACCTTTGTTTTACTTGGTGAATGAGCTGCAGTCTCATGTGAATGCATTTTCATGATTTAGAATTCAATCCTAAGTTATTGTTGTGTTTCTCCAAACTTACTCTATTCTACTTTGTTTTTTTCGTGAGTGAATACTATGTTTTTAAGTCTCTGTATAGCTACACATAAATCTAGCTGTGTGAAACATAGAGCCTCATTTTTTTCAACATGGTATCAAAGTGGGTTAAACTTTGTTAGTGTAAAAACAAGTGTTTTTACTAACAGTGAAAATTCTTTTTAGGGAAGATTGTTTTTAGCATATTTACCAGTAGGTAGAAAGTTATTTTTTTCACTCAGAAATGGCAACATCAAGCACAAGCTTGACTAATCCTCAGATAGATACCTCAGTTCAATGGAAAAAATTATGATTATTGGGCTATTACAATGAAGGCCCTATTTTCTTCTCAAGACATTTGATATTTGGTGGAGAATGGTTTTCAAGATCCAGTAGATGCAAGAGCATAAAATTATGATTATTGGGCTATTACAATGAAGGCCCTATTTTCTTCTCAAGACATTTTGGATTTGGTGGAGAATGGTTTTGAAGATCCAGTAGATGCAAGAGCATAAAATGTCTTATCTCATGCAGAAAGAGATTTGCTAAGAGACAACATGAAGAAGGATGCAAAAGTCGTCTTCTCCATTTGTCAACCAGTTCATGAAAGTGTTTTCCCAAGGGTTGCAGCAGAAATGAAGTCTAAGCAAGCATGGGACACCCTCCAGACATCCTACTAAGGCATGACAAAAGTGAAGACAACAAAGTTGCAAATGTTGAGAAGAGACTTTCAAACACTTTGTATGAAACAATCTGAGAATGTAGACTCGTTTTTTATGCATGCAAGTGGGCTCGTTACTCAAATCAGGTCTCATGGTGAGACACTTGAGGAAAGAAGAATAGTTGAGAAAGTTTTGAGAAGTTTGCTAGTAAGGTTTTATGCCATTGTTGTGGCCATAGAAGAGACTAAGGATCTCTCATAGTTCTTAGTGGATGAGCTTAATGCATCACTAATTTCTCATGAACATAGACTGAATAGAGAAACAAGTTCCTCATTGGAGCATACCGTCAAGACACAAGTATCATTTGGTTAAGGTCGAGGAAGAGGAAGATCATATGCTAGAGGAAGAGGAAGAAGCCCACATGGAGGTGGAAGAAGAAACCCTTCAAGCTCAAGTGGAAGAGGTAGCAATCAAAATCCAAGTCAAGATCCAAGCCAAAATCAAGCACAAGGTCATAGGTATGATAAATCTCAAGTTTAATGTCATTATTGTAAGAAGTATGGTCATTATTCAAATGAATGTAGAAAGAAGAAATATGACATTAGTAACAAACCAAGTGTAAATTTCACAAAAGAAAGTTATAACCATGATAACATGTTTTTAGCTTGTAATGTAGCACAAGAAAAACAAAGTTATATATGGTATTTAGATTCAGAATGTAGCAATCACATGACAGGAAACATAGAAATGTTTTCCAATCTAGATGAAAGTGTGAAATCTGAAGTGACATTAGGGACTGATAGCAAAGTCTTTATGATGGGCAAAGGAAGAGTTAATATCCTAACAAAGAAGGGGGAGAAGAAGTGCATCTCAGATGTTCACTTTGTCCATGATCTAAAGCATAACCTCATGAGCATTGGACAACTCATACAAAAGGGCTACAATGTCTTCTTCAAAAATAATGTGTTCAAAATTTTGGATAGACCTCCAAGCAAACAACTAATTGCAAAGGTTTAGATGACAAACAATAGAATGTTTCCCTTAAAAATAAGATCATATTTGCAGAGTTAAGGTGCATAAGCAAAACTCTCAATGAAATCACAAGAGGATGCAAGAAAAGATGCAACTGTCATACAATTAAACCTTCAAGCAGAGGTCAAACATGAAAATTGCTTATGGCATTTGAGATTTGGACATCTCAACTTTGGAGGTTTGAATTTCCTGCATAAGAAAGGCATGGTGAAGGGACTACCACTCATAGAAAAATCAGATAGCCTATGTGAAGGATGTATCTTGGGCAAGCAACATAGAGAGATATTTCCAGAAGGAAAGTCAGTAAGGGAAAAGGCACCTTTGGAGATTGTCCACCTAGATTTATGTGGACCAATGCAGAAACCATCAATTGGTGGCAACCACTATTTATTGACCTTCATAGATGACTACACAAGGAAGACATGGGTCTATTTATTAAAAGAGAAAAGTGAAGTTTTTGAGTGCTTTCGCCAATACAAGGCTCTTTCTGAGAAGAAAAGTGGACACTACATCAAAGTCCTCAAGACTGATAGAGGTGGAGAATACATCTCAAATGATTTCCTTCATTTCTGTAGGGAGCATGGAATTCACAAGAAATTTACAACAAGGTATACACCTCAGCAAATGGTGTGGTAGAAAGGAAGAATATGATCATTATGGAAATGGCAAGTAATATGATGAAGGAAAAACATTTTCCAAATGATTATTAGGATGAAGTTGTTGCTTGTGCAAAATATATCTTGAATAGATGTCCAACCAAAAGTGTCTAGAACATAGTTCTTGAAGAGGCATCGAGTGGAAGAAAGCATAGTGTCACTCACATGAGAGTTTTTGGATGTGTGACATATGCAGATGTCCCAGATGAGTTGAGGAAGAAGTTGGATAACAAGGGGAAGAAATGTATATTTTTTGGATATAGTGATAAATCCAAGGCATACAAACTCTACAATCCATTAACCAAGAAGGTCATAATCAGCAGAGATGTGCTGTTCATAGAAGAGGAAACATGGTATGGAAGTTTATAGAAGACAGTCAATGTCAAAGCATGTTTACCACATGAGGACAAAGAAGAAATAACAACAATAATTAATTCCTCAACAGTAACTCCCTCTACTCCTATTCAAGCGCAACAAAGCAAGTAGCAAGCAACACCATCAAAAAATAATAGGACAATTTTGTGCAGCCAAGCTAGTGCTTCTCCAAGCACACCGCAAAGCGCAACACCAAGTGACATGTCAAGCCAATCTTTAGTAACCACAAGGAGACCAAAATTTAGAAATTTAAATGAAATTTATGAGCAAGAAGAAGTTGATAGCAGTGTTGGTCTGAATTCCTTATTTTCATTATTTTGTCATGGGGATGACCCAATCCATTTTGAAGATGCAGTCAAAGAAGAAAAATCGGTTGCGGCAATGGAGGAAGAAATAGAAGCAATAGAAAGGAATGACAAATGGGAGTCAGTGAGCCTTCTGAAAGGAAAACATGTCATTGGAGTGAAGTGGGTCTATAAGACCAAAATCAACATTGAGGGAAATACATGGAAGAGATTACGCAGAGACGTTCGCACCAGTCACGAGGATGGAGAGAGTGCATGCAGTTGTGGCAATTTTCACATAGCATAAATGGAAAGTATATCAAATGGACGTAAAATCAACATTCTTCAATGGGGTGCTGAAGGAAGAAGTGTATGTTGTGCAACTGCCTGGTTATGATGTTGAAGGCCAAGAAGACAGAGTGTATCGATTGAGGAAAGCTCTTTACAAGTTGAAGCAAACACCACGTGTATGGTACAGTAGGATAGATGCCTACTTGTTGGAAAATGGTTTTGACAAATGTGATGGTGAACCCACTCTCTACATTAAAAAGAGCGAAGGTAAGATTCTCATTGTTGTCTTATATGTAGATGATTTGATTTTTACAGGAAGTGATGATTTCCTCATCGCTGATTTTAAACAAGTCATGAAGAGTGAATTTGAAAAGACTAACTTGGGATTGTTAAGATATTTTTTGGGAATAGAAGTGAAGCAAACAAAAAATGGAATTTTTATCTCTCAAGCGAAGTATGAGGCATACATTTTGGAGAGGTTTAAAATGCAAAACAGTAATCCCGCACCAACTCCAACTGTTATGGGGTTGAAGTTGAGCAAAGAAGATTGTAGCAACAATGTCAATTCGAGATTATACAAAAGCATGATAGGCAACTTGATGTATTTGACCACCACTAGGCCGAATATAATGTATGCAGTATATTTGGTGTCAAGGTTCATGGAAGCACCCAAGGAGACACATTGGCAAGCAGCAAAAATGATTCTAAGGTATGTCATTGGGACAAAACAGTATGGCATCTTTTACATAGCAACAAGTGATTTTAGGTTGGTTGGTTACACTAACAGTGATTGGGTAGGAAGTGTCAATGACAGAAAGAGCACGTCATGATATATTTTTCATTTGGGTTCCAGAGCCATTTAATGGGCCTCTAAGAAGGAGCCAGTAGTGTCACTGTCAACAGTAGAATCTGAATATGTGGTAGCAACAGCATTAGCATGTCAGGCAGTTTGCATGAGAAAGATGTTGAGGGATCTTTGTCATGACCAAGAGGGAACGAAATCCATTTTCTACAACAACACCTCAACAATTGCATTGTCAAATAATTATGTTTCACAAGAGGACCAAGCATATTGATGCTAAATATAATTTTATTAGACAGTTGATTAACAACGATGAAATTGTGTTGCAACACTCCAGGTCACATGATCAATTTGCTGATATCTTCACAAAGCCATTGGCACATGAAAGTTTTGTTTATCTCATAAACTATTTGGGAATTGTCAATGGAGGCCATTGTGGTTAAGGGGGAGTGTTGGAAATATTAATCCCAACAACCGTGTTAAACACCCTTACAGTAGCCATACTTGTTAGAAATATTTTTGTAGGTTATGTCTCTATTTTAAGTTGGAAGGATTGAAGCCAGAACAAAGTACCATGCGAATAATTCCTCAACACAACAAAGAATTTAAGGGATTTAAGTGTATTTTGGTAATTATATATGGGAAAGCATTCATTCCGCGATTATTGCCCATACTCCACAGACACTTGTGCGATTTCCACACTCAACAACAACAACGTATTAATTATTTTTCTTTGTCATGCATTAACGTCAAATTATGTGTTGAGATAAATATGTATGTAAAAATCATTTTCCAAGAAAGAGAGAAAGAAAGCAAGAGTCTGTGAGGAGAAAATGATGGAGCAAATTTTGGTGGGTGCGTGAAAAACAACAGTTACTATATTTCACTGTGTGTTATTCTGCATAAGTGTAAATAATTGTAAAACCTTTACTTTACTTGGTCAATGAGAAGCAATCTCATGTGAATGTATTTTCATGAATTAAAATTCAATCCTAAGTTATTATTGTGTTTCTCCAAACTTACTCGTTTCTATTTTTTTTTTCGCGAGTGAATATTGTGTTTTTAAGTCTCTGGATAGCTGCAAGAAAGCTAACTATGCGAAAGCTACCTACATGAAATCAAGTTGCCCAAAATCGGCTTCGTGAAAGTCGCTACTCTGCCTCTTTTTCAACGTGGGATACACTCTCCTTGGAAGCAAAAAAAACCCCTATATTCGAATTTTATTATTTAATATTAATACTTTTCAATTTAACTTGTACTCAAATAAAAGTTTAAATAAGCTTACATAAATGAAAAAATAATCATAAAATGTGAAACTCGAACCCTAAAAAAATAGAACCATGATGCTTGAATTTTGCCAGGCCTTTGAAGATACAAGTAGCTCGATTCATCAAAAACTTTTCAAGGCCAGTAATATAGGAGAAACAGGGATGACCGTTGAGCTCATGCCCTACGCTTTCATAGTGATGAAGGTAAAACAATTGATCAGAAGCATGCTACTCACCTATAGTCTATGTACGTGCATGCACCTTTTAGTTGGTGAGAATTATACAGCTGGGGTTTGGGATGGGTATGATTCTGGGAATAGGCAGTATACAAATGGTAGCCTCTTCCAACTTCACCTAAATGAGGTTTTGGAATCATTAGTGGTCAACGTTTCCATGACTGGATTTAATGTTTTGAGTGTTGAGGGGAAAAACAACAGTAGTTCTATTTATGGGCTCCTCGAATGCAGGGGATATTTAACTTCCTCGGATTGCCAAAATTGCGCATCCATGATAAAAGCGACCCTTCTCGAGAAATGTTAAAAGAGTACTTCTGGGTTCCTTCAACCAGTTACAACAATCATTATTTTGACGGTTATAGTGCTGAGGCCATCCAACGTTATCGTATTGAATGCAGCCCACAAGCCACCACCTCGCTAGACAGGTTGGCGTTTGATATTTCAGAGGTGCTCTCAAATATTACTAAAAAGGCCGTGCGTAGTCCAAGCTTTTTGTTGAAGATGTATTCAAAGAGCATTATTCGGCTTCGATCTATAGCTTAGCCCAATGTGGGAGAGATTTGTCCCAAGTGAGATTTGTCCCAAGTGAGCTTATCTGTCACTCAGACAAATATAACATTGACATCTGCTATAAGTATATTGGGTTGTGATCACTGATCAAATGGAGCACGCTTCTATGTTATGTGTTATCGTTTGCGTTACGAGATTTATCTCTTTTTCTACTCTCTTACCCCCTCACCACCGCCTACAATATACGGTATGTTATGCCTCAATTCATCATTGATGAGTAGACTAGTTTTGCACATTTTGGTGGGATTAAACATGCACCCCAGTTTAATGCTCACACTTCCTGTGCAGATGGCTCTCATACTCCTATCCCCTCTACCATCGGTTGCATCATCCGGTATCACCCTTCACAAATTTTACAATAATAAGAATAAACTAGTTTTGTACATTTTGGTGAAATTAAACATGGCCAATTTAATGGTGAGGATCCATGTGAAAATTGGCAGAAGGAGAAAAACGCAATGTGCTTGAGGTAACTCTAGGCATAGTAGCTACTTCGGTTGGATTAATTGCATCAATAGGCCTTATTTAGAAATCGAGGTTCGAGAATTCCTTAGTCATTTCGTGTGCACCTTATTAGTTTTATATGGGGAACGTCTCCTATTTCATTAAGATAAATAGACATCTGTAATTGTTTTGACAGGTGGGAAATGAAAAATTAGCTTATCGCCTTCTATAGGGAATCTAGAATTGATTTTCAAATATGATACCCTAACGCAAGCTACCTCCGACTTTAAAGCAAAAAATGAACTTGGTGAAGGAGGGTTTGGATCCATCTTTAAGGTAAGGGTCTAGGATCATTGCCTTGCATTGAATTACATACTAGTTGGTAGTAGGTCCAAGTAATGGGAAAAAAATAAAAAGCTTAATTTACTATCAGAAATAAAATTACATTGTGCAGATACATGTCTAGCACGTCTTCCTGTATTTAGATCTTGTAGATTTGTTCAAAAAATAGTAAAAATTGTTACAGAAATAGATATCCAGGTCAACTCTGTAATCTATCCAACCAAAAAAAATCATATATCAATCCACTTCAGAAGTCCATAGAAAAGAGTCTAAACATTTGATGCATGTGGTTGAGAATAAAAATAATTTTGAATTTTATTGATGTTCAGGGCATTCTACCCGATGGTAAAGAGGTTGCAAATAAACAACTGAATATAGGTTCAAGGCAAGGAGACAATGAATTTTTGAATGAGGCAAATCTCATGACTCGTTTTCAGCATAGGAATGTAGTGAGATTGCTTGGCTGCTATTTTATGAACAACCCCACAATATTAGTCTCCATAATATTCGGTTTATTATTGCTTGCTCTTTCACTTCCTAATTTTTGCTTCAATCGTGCAATTGTTTGAGTTTGTGTACGCAACTTCTAAACTTTTAACTCTCTGTGATGTAATAACTGTACATGGAACAAAACGCCATTTGCTTAATTGGAGAGAGAGATACGAAATCATAGTTGGAACTGCACGCGGTCCTGCTTATCTTCCCGAGGAGTCTGACATTCGAATCATCCATAGAGATATCAAAGCAATCCCTTGATGTTCCAAACTTCATTCAATAAATTACAAGATATCAACCTATTGTAGCTCATATATATGAGAAAGGATCATATAATTTTAAGAGGGTTAAGATATTGAGATTTGATTGTGCAGTGGTTACATTGTTCCTGAGTACGCCTTACGTGGAGAGTTGATAGAGAAAGGAGATGTATTCGACTTTGGAGCATTTCTAGAGATTATCAGCAGGTGAAAGAACCAGAGTTTGCCTCAATACATGGAGTTTTTGATTGAAGTTGTATGGCTCTCTATGGATCTCATTTTTAATGTAGAACTCTTTGTGGATCTCATTTTTAATGTAGAAATTTTCTAAAATGTTCAAGAACTATGGTTCCTTGCTAACTAATGTTTTGTGGATATTGGTCAATTTGCA
Source organism: Pinus taeda (assembly GCA_000404065.3). Lineage (NCBI taxonomy): Eukaryota > Viridiplantae > Streptophyta > Pinopsida > Pinales > Pinaceae > Pinus > Pinus taeda. The sequence goes on from APFE031347767.1 coordinate 25,452, forward strand.
GACCAATATCATGATTTCGTATGATGGTTACGTTTTGAGCTAACCTAATGTGATATGTTTATACATACTGATTTGATTAAAGATGCTAGTTTGACTTGTTGTGACAGGAAGTAAACAGGATTGCAGGTGTACCTTATTGATGAACTATCAACTATGTATAATGTGGATTTATTTCAATTTATTTTAAATTTAATGGCAGTTATGTACTTGGTACAAGAAAGTGTTGCAGTGTTTTCTTCTCAAAGATGTACAAAAAGAACCCACTTAAGATTTTGGATGACAAACAATCTCAACAATATAAATGGCTACTAAACATTGTAGATCTGCAGCAGCAACTGATAGAAATACAACTTGCCAAAGTTTGGATCTATGTCACAATCATAGTTAAACAACAAAAATAAATACTAATAACTCCAAACATTCAATGGAAATCAGATATACAAAGAATAATTTTATTATAACATCTATGAAGGGAACACATAAATGTTACCAGTCCCCCTCTATGGGATGGGTTCTTGGCTATCCTCAAACATCTTCAGCTTGTGTAGAGTCTCTCTCCTCTATAATGTGAAAAACCGACAAAAAGTATGGTGTGCAACAATGAAAATAATTAGAGTTACAACAATGAGTGCAACAATGAAAATAATCAAAAGTGAATAATGCATGGAAAACCCTTCTATTTATAACAAAATATTGAGTTATCCTCTAATAATGACTAGTAGTAAAATATTATTGATCTCATTCTTGGAATAACCACTTGCAATATTTTATTATATTTGTTTAGGAGGGAAAAAGTATTTAAACTTTTATTTAGAAATAATAAATAAATAAATGATTTATTTATCATCTCAAGGAATTAGTTGAGGAATAATAAACAAATAAGGATTTATTTAATTATTCCTAAGGGATTTAGTCAAATTTGATAAAGAATAGTGATTAATTAGTGATTAATTAATTATTCTTGTAGGAAAATAAGATAATTAATGATTTATCTGTCTATTTTTCATGATTGGGTCAAATATGAAAATGAATAATAATAAAACAATGGTTTAATTAATTATTCTTAGAAGAAAAAAAATAGTGATTTATTTAATTATCCTTCATGGGTTTAACTATAAATTACCTAATAAAGGTGGTTTATTAAGTAATTTCTCACAGTGAAAGCAATTTTACTATGATAAAATTGGCTTTACATGGTGTACTTCGATCCATCTAGTAAATTAGGCTAGATGATCAATTTTTTGGTGATAACAAATTCCCCCCCAAAGTACGAGTGTTAAGAGAAAAACATATGACCAAATTAGATTGCAAAGACACAATCACTAGACAACACAGGGGAGTCATAGAGAGAGAGAGAGAGAGAGAGAGAGAGAGAGAGCAATAAATCTGAATTGCAAGAGGATAGGGACAGAGGGGGCGAGACTAATGCAAGTCTCCTTTTATGTTGTGGTACCAAACCTCAATGAGGTGGGGGAGGTATACCCATACCCACTGAGATAACTTAGTACAAAAATAATGGTTCACCTAGAAATATAAAACTGAGCAATGAAGTACATGCTGAATGGTAGATGACATGCTGGCATAATAGAGCCAGAAAATAATGTAATGTGTCCCATATACATAATGCACCTTGGAAAACATGAGTCCAGACTGAATACAATAATATCTGAGTACATGAGATACAAAGGCCCTTCCCTCAAAAAATGGGTGGGAGGGAGGGTAGAATAATCGGAGAAGCCCTGTTGAATAAGGATGGGCTCTGCAAAACTAAATGGATCATTTGGAGGAGACGTGTATGCTATGAACACTGCGAGCGGTAGGAACTAAACCCATAAACTCTGCGGAACTGCATCTGAGGCTGTAGTATAGTAGGTATGCATCCAGGCATGTGGGGGGCTATATGAAGGGCCACCCCCTCATGAGGTTTGAAACATCTCGCACACACCCGGGAATCACTGGTACAATCTGCCGCATCATTGGACCATCAAGTGTATGAATCACAAACATGAAACGACCAAGTCAAAGGGAAATAATGAATCCCTTTTCTCGATCCAAGGCACCAAACAAAAATGGAAGCTGAAACCAAAATACACTGCTCTCTAGGCCGTTCTTCTGGAATAAATGAGCTGATGTCGACAGAATAGGGCTCGTGATAGATGAGGCAATGAGGATCCTCAACTAAGGCACGAGGGAAAATAGTAATGTTACTCATGGACTGACACCAAGGATAGTGGGGAAAAGTCGGACTAAGGGACAATAGATGACTTCCCTTGTCAGAGAATAAAGTGCATGGTTGACCTGACAGCGACTGACTCAACTTCGGAGGGGATGGGGACAATATGACTAGAGTTCAAAATGGGTAACACAGGATGAATGGTATGCAAATGTGGATGGAATATTTTGACATGAACTTGACTCCAAGAGTGCAAGGTTGACTCGTCACGGATGCTCTGAACAAGGGTGACTCGATGATGCTGCCACACAGACTAGGCCTGGTGAGGACCATCAAAACATGAGTAAATTATGGTTACTCATGACGAAAGTCAACATATGGTATGATAAGTATTAAGAGGAGGTGTACCTCAAAGTAAAAGTGTCTCTTTATGAAGAAATTCGATTTTGAGAGTCAACGAAGTGACCTTTCTTGGAAAAATGGTTTCCTAGTGAAGAGTCAAATCATCAAAAATGAAGGAAGACTCATTATAGAGTTTAGTGGGAGATTTCCAATGGTGTTGATGGTTCATCAAACAGAGCGACGGTCTAGTCACAATGGGTGATAGAAAAACTGGGGATGTTTCTATAAAATGGTGTTTTCCTTCCAATTTGAGAGGAGGAGAAGGCCCTAAATCTTGTGGAGTTTAGAGCAGACAAACTGACCATTAGAATTGGGATTTGCAAATTTTAGGCAAGTGGCCTTACTTTTCTAAGGATGGCCTTAATGCTTCTTGGAATGATGGTTCCTGTTGAAGAATCAAGGGAAGAGGAAAACGAGAATGAACTACTAGGGGAGGTCTAGAATCATTCTCACCCACTAAGTTAAACATGGGGACTATGTGGAAATAGAGTAGAATATTTGAAGATATGGTATCAAACATCTGTGATATTCGATGTGCATATGGCTCTCCAGAGAGGTCGGTAGGACAAACTATCCAAGGAATGGGAGGATAATCAACCATACCTAGATCCAGTGGGATCTAGGCCAAGACTTAATTGAGAAGATGGCCACAGGAAAACCATCATGACCCCAAGCATGGGATGTTGATCTGGTATGGAAGGTGTGAATGATACCCCCTAGCAAGAAGATTTTGTGGAGCGCCATTGTGTTCTGAGTGCTTGAAAAAAGGATTCAAGCATCTCGACCCAGCTTAGCACGAGATCCTCCAAAGGAGATGTAGGGCCCTATGTGCTCCCCCAGTTTGCTGTGGGCATATCGGATGTATTTAGAGTTAAGGGCTCCAAACACTTATATAATAAATAATATGATTATGAATTTTACATCATGATGGTGGTTCACCATTTGGTGTGTTATCTTTTGTGGTATACATGTGATAAATTCCAATCTAGAATGTTGTTTGCAATGGTATCTACATGGTGATTTTGGGATCTAGGCGCATGATTGAATGTAATAGTTTCAAATTCACATACCAACAACTTAACTCGTAGATATTTTCTAAATAGGACTTGGTTATGCACATGATACACACCATTCAATTACATGAAAAGTAGCAAGGAATCTAAATGAACATGAAGATGAAGGATGCAATGAACAAAGGCATCGACTGACAAACCTATCAGTGCATCATATTCAGCTTGATTATTGGTGGCAGATCCAATGCACATTCCATTCGAAAGGACTAACATATGCAAGGGGGTAAAAATGGCCCAAACTGTCAAGGCTAGATTCTTAGAGAAGTGACTCGCACCATCGACATGACCGATATACAGTGTGGATGATGGATCCATTTGAATGGTGCAAAAGACAATGGATGAGATGATGCAATCTATCTAACTTTGTGGCAGAAATAAAGAAACACAAATCAAAGGGATGAGTGGAATTTCTTGAGGTAGAGCATATGAGGAGAATTAGGAATGGAATGCCCTTCGGAATCATCAAAAGAAATGCCTCCTTGCCTAAGTACAAGGGCAATCAAGGGTAGACATAGCTTCCATGGTGTCCTCATGAGGCTGGGAGATGGGCAGATGGGAGGAAGAATGACTACATGATGCAACGGCATTACCTGGTGCATCAACTTGAGAAATAAGGTTCACATACACATCATCTTGAATGGCAGATGACGAGTTGGTAGATGGAGAATCTAGAGATGTTGAGACTTGGGATTCTATCGAAGGAGGTTCGATAGAAGCATGCACAGAAACCTTAGAAAGGTTTGTCTATGAGGAACTCAAGGATGATGACAGGTAAAGGATATGGCCTGTGGTGTCTGTCATCTCGACACCAGGGGGAGTTATCACAATGGTACGACAAGAGTCCCTGTATTCTAGTTGACTTATGGTACTAGAATCCACGGGTAGAGGAGTAGATGATCCACTACGAGTGGCCTCATATTTGTGAAGTGCACCAAGGCAATCATGAAATTCATCAAAATGAGGGAAACAATGGGAATAGTGACCATGATGATCACACAAGGCACAAGGGTGGTTTGTGTGCAATGTTTTGAGTTTCTTAGGTGGGATTGGTAAGTTAAAATGGACTTCTAGGATATTTGACTTAGGAAACGCTTCATGAACCAAAGTTTCGAGTTGAGGAAGTTCAGGACATTTATTGGCAACGTGCCCAACAACTGTACAAAAAGCACACGGGGGTGATGGGTTTGGGGCCTTAGGGGATGGAGGAGCTTGGGGAGCCTTGTCCTTAGGTTCTTTCATCTTAGCGTTTCCCCCCTATATGGATTCTTTCCTAATAGGAGTGGGTTCCTATTAAGGTTGTGATGGAACTGAAGCAGTGACATGGGCCGTAGGGACTAGTTGAACTAGGGTAAAAGCATGATAAGGTCTTAACAGGCCATGCAGAATGTTTGCAGGGGGGTCGATGTACCATACTGGGATCCCTAGATTCATGTTAGGAAGGACCAGCGAAGCCATGACATGGATAGAAAATACTCCCAGAGGGGGGAATAAGGAAGGTATCTGACCTACAGGGTAATGTCCTGGTGGAATAGCTCCTGGAGAGTTGAGACCTGGAGGAATAGTTCCTAGTGGAAACATAGGAGAGGGACCTACAAAATGTAGGAAGTCCTAAGGGTGTGGATCTAGAGGGCTCAGTTGGAAGGGAAACAACAGGGTGCTAAGGAGCTCACTGTTGATTAGGTGTACCAGACTTCTTAAGGGCAGCCTGTGACGCTTGTAATACACAAACACTGATAGAGTTACACTCTGAGATGGGAGGGGGAGGACCATGGAAACCACCCAACAATGAGGAATATGTATATACTCCAGGTTAAACACTGGTGGGAGGAATTGAATATTCTTTGTCGAACATTGAAGAGATAATGGAATCAGGGGAGGTCACAGATGTCAGCTTGTAGTAAGTCAACTGATTGATGGTAGCGATCTTCCCTTCATGGGGGAAGCACATCTTTTTTAAAACCGTAGACACGATGACTGACATGGAATATGTGTAACTACGACCTAAGATAATGTTATACTCCAAAGGGGCATCAATGTCTTCAATGTCAACATGGATAGTCTTCCCGCAAAGGTCACTGGACAGTTGTAGTATATGCCCTGGGAGGAGTGTCCATCCCAAGCACACAAATTGATGGTAGAGGGGGAAAACTCAGGTGACTTAAGTTGTTTCCAAACAAAAGTGGACATCACACAGGTGGATGCACCTTTATCAATAACGCGTTGGGAAATGATGGCATTACGGGCTCAAACTATTAATCTGGAACGCAACAGATGAAGGCAAGGGGGGATGTTTTGATGTATCAATCAGGGAGACAATGAAATGATAGTTAGCATGATCTATTGCACCCAAGGTAGTTAATAGAGCTTTCTTTTGAGATGAGCATGACTGGAGTACTTCCAGCATCGACATGGCGGCAGGTGATTCCGCCAATTCATCTACTTTATTGTATGTATGGGCGACTCGGTTAGAAGCTGCATTACGGAATAATGGTCCCTTTGGGATCTTGGGAATGGCCTCAAATTTGGTTTGAGGGATCTATAACAGACCATTTGGTGTCGTAAGAGGCTCAACAGATGCTTTGGTTTTGGACTCAATGGTGGACGAAGTCGATGGCTTGTTATATTGATGATTTTGAGGTTGTAGGTTGACATGGGAGGGGTGAACCTCATTAGAGTTCATCATAAGGATCTGGTAATTAGCGGGACTAGAAGGTTAGGGGGGATGGGCTTCCTGACCTAGCTGAGGTTGAGAAACAACAAATCCTTGAGGAGGGAAAGGATTTGTGAGCACTATTGGTTGAGATGGCGTAGGATTCTGAGGCGATTATTGACCTCTATAAGTAGCTTGAGCTTCCCACATTTGGCACATATGGGGTAAGAGAGGACACTTGTGTGTATAATGGTCATGTACAGCACAACATGAACAAAGCTTGTTCATATGAATAGCCTTGTTTTACTTGGGTTGGCTTCCTTGTTGTTGGTTGTTGGTGTTAGGTTGATTCCCCTGGGGTTCACTAGGTTGGTTACCTTGATTACCCTGGTTACCCTTGTCATCCTTCCCCTTATTCTTTTTCTTCAAATTTGAGGGATTGGTAGAAATTTATTTCACAAACACCTGACCATGAGGGGGTAGTGGCTACTGGGGCTGAGGATGCATGGGAAGTTGCACCGCTAATGCTTGAGGGGTTGGAGCACTTGGCTGTGCATAAGGAAGAGAAAACGTTTGGTAGATGCGTTGGGGCCCTGGAAACATGTTGCTAATAGGAGGGGCATAAGTGTTGGAGAAACTGGTGCCCCCCTATAGGTAGCCATAACTCTATTGAGTATATAGCAAAGAGTGTGAAAGGGATCCAACAATACCGTCGGTAGCGTGAGATGCCCTTGGTGCATTTGCACTTCTAGGATGAGGGAGGTCTAGAATGATAGTATAGACATAACTAGATTGTGCATAAATTGGGTAATATCTTAAGGCGTTTTAGAGAGCTTCTTCCCCAGTCTGAGGAAAATGGGATGCGAGATCCTTTCCAATGGGAGATAAAATGCTCCTAAGAAACAAATCTAGATAGACACGGTCTTCAGAAGGTGGGGCACGACATGTGCTCCTCCTTCGACGCCACTACTGAACGTGGTAGGAAATGCGAGTGGCGAAAGACTGACAGAATGTGGTCAATAACTCCATATGAGTGTCATACCGGAGAGTTAACTGAAAATATGAAAGGAACACTTTAGCAAGCATCAAGAAAATGAAATGAAATGCGTACGAGTGGTCTACATAACATTTTGCAACATCTCCAGTGAGTGTGCATTAGAAGAGACGAAGATGAATGGAGTCATCGGTTATGGAGTTGGACGAACACCACATGTGGAAGGATCGAACATGGTTGATAGGATCCTCTCTAGCATTACCCTCAAACTTTGGGATGTCTAAGGGAAGCTTAGTCGACATTGAGGGCCCACCGGCATCATGGTGTATGGGGTATTTTATCAACTGGTTAAAATCCGGTAGAATTAACATAGCCATAAAGGGGAGCATGGGGGCTATCAGAACAATTATTGAGACTATTCCACTTCATGTGAACACCAGGATGTAACCGGAGCTAACACCAGGCTGGGTTCTTGCACCTGCTATGGGTTCATACATGGTGATAGTATGTGATGAAGGAGGCTCAGAATCAGAAGAACTAGGAGAAGAGTTGGTGTGAGGACTCTAAGGGCTATGAACTCAAACCCGACGGGGAGGGGTAATACACCCAAGCGAAAAATGGGGGTGAATGCCTAATAGTCTCTACGACACACGCCTTGGTGGTGCAATGGTGGTAGGACACACGGAACACAGAAAAGGTGAAGGGAGATCAACAATATATATTTGTCTCGATGTGGGGAGATAAATCTATTATGTTAATTCTTGGCTTGACGGTGTAAACCAAGCGCCCTTCGCTTAAGGTGTGCAAGTGTATTAATTGATTAAGCCCAGATCGTGTTTGTAAAAAAAAAATCTTGCTGAAAATAAACTGAAATTAATAAAAGAAAATGAACAATAAAACAATTAACTAAACCCCACCTAAACTGGGTTTGCAAACATTGTGCTGAATGGTGGCTAAATTGACGGAAAATACACTAAAACTGTCAAGAGACCTAGATATCGGTGTGACTGGGATCAAGTGACACTACGCTACTGGAAAGTGGTGCAGTAACAACAAACAACCAGAGGGGAAGAACACTACAAAAAGATATGGAGATGGCTGAATCACTTAGGGAAACTGATGGTACCCTAAGGTAAATGACCAAATAATTTTAAATGTGAAGCTATGGATCATAACAATCTATATTAATAGATCTGAAACAGAAAGGTATGGATCTGGAAAGTGTGGCTGAAAGTGCTAGAGAAACTCAGACTACTCATTCAGTTAAACTCCTCCTATAAAGGTAAGCGTACTAGAAGCCCTGGGGGAGGCTAAATTTGACTCCGATGAGTTAATCAAAGTGGATCAAGGCCTAAGTGGGATGAGTTAGATGTTAGAAAACCTAGTAGATAGCTCTCTGCAAAACCCAGAAACAGATCGGAGAAAAACCCTAAAACCCAGAAATCGCAGGTACTGACCCATTTCTTTGTAGGGATGACACTTTTTGGTTTGTTTAATGTATTTTGGCCTATAGATTGCACTTTTTGGGCCAAAAAGTGTGATTTCTATTTCATGGATTTGGTTGGAAAATATCAGGAAAAAAATGTCGCCTTTGTGATAGTTGGTTCCGATGACCTGCGAAAAAGACCAGAAAACTTGCAAAAATAATAAATTTAATAGATCTAGGGTTCAAAAACTAGGAAACATTAAGAGAAATGCAATAATAAGAAACCCTAAGCTAAAAATTGAAGGTCACATAGGTTTCTGGATCTAAAGTATAAAACCCAACAGAGTCACCAATTTTGTTGTAGTGTTTTCTTCTCAAAGATGTACAAAAAGAACCCACTTAAGATTGTGGATGACAAACAATCTCAACAATATAAATGGTTGCTAAACATTGTAGATCTGCAACAAATGGTAGAAACAAAACTTTCCAAAGTTCGGATCTATGCCACAATCATAATTAAACAACAAAAAGAAAGAGTAATAACTCCAAACATCCAATGCAAACGAGATATACAAAGAATAATTTTATTATAACACCTGTGAAGGGAAAAAATAGATGTTACTAGTCCCCCTCTATGGGATGGGTTCTTCTCTATCCTCAAACATCTTCATCTTGTGAAGAGTCTCTCTCCTCTATATTTATAATAAAATATTGAGTTATCCTCGAATAATTAGCAATAATAAAATATTATTGATCCCATTCTTAGAATAGCCACTTGGAATATTTTATTATATTTATTTAGGAGGGAAAAAGTATTTAAATTTTTATTTAGAAATAATAAATAAATAAATGATTTATTTATCATCTTAAGGAATTAGTTGAGAAATAATAAACACATAAGGATTTATTTAATTATTCCTAAGGTATTTAGTTAAATTTGACAAAGAATAATAATTAGTTAATTATTCTTGTAGAAAAATAAGATAATTACTGATTTATCTGTTTATTTTTCATGATTGGGTCAAATATGACAAGGAATAATAATAAAACAATGGTTTAATTAATTATTCCTAGAAGAAAATCAAATAAATAGTGATTTATTTAATTATTCTTCATCGGTTTAACTATAAATTACTTAACGAAGGTGGTTTATTAAGTAATTTCTCACAGTGAAAGCAATTTTACTATGGTAAAATTGGCTTTACATGGTGTACTTCGATCCATCTAGTAAATTAAGTTAGATTATCTATTTTTTGTTGATAACAGAAAGCATGGGAAATTCCTGGGTTATGTGGTTGAAATTGACTATAGGAATTAGCAGCAACATCCAAAGGAATTGGAACAAACAACAATATGTTGGTAAAGCACTTCACAAGTAAGGGCATTATGGGAAACTGGTACCCAATAGTGTCCATTGATTTCCATGACCATGCTATGACAAGTATGATGGTTTTAAGGCATGTAAATGCCTTATATGTTCGAGCTTCGAATGCAAGGAAGCATTTCCAAGGGATGGATCGCGCGTGATAAGGGATGTCAGGGAACTTGCAAGTTGAGTGACTACACGGTATGGAGTGATCATATTTCTCGAGGGTTTGTGTAGCAGAGAAGATAATGTCATGGATGGATTTGTTTTTTCATTAGCATTGCCAGATGGAATCATATGCACATTGGGAGTCCACCCTGGAACAATGAGTTGGTAACTTCCTGCTCAGAGGATAAGTGGCAGAGGATTGTAGCGTTGGACATTCATGCAACTTTGACTTTAGCAGTGGATTCTAGACTTCTTGGGAAGGAGGTGAATCTTGGTACTACTTTGAGGGTAGAGGTGTGAGCCTATGAATTCCCTTATTGTTGATGCAGGCATTGTATCCTTTATTTGTTGGTTGAGCAAATGTGCATATGTGTATATGTGTAAATTATTGTAAATAATGTATCGAGTTGGATTTATAAGGCTCCATAGAAAGTATGGTTATTTTCTGGTTGAAGAAAATGTGTATAATTATATGTGGTTATTGTAAATACCATAATGATTTATGTTATAAATCTATAGCAAACGGTATGCTTGTCATTTTTTTAAGCAGTGGTTCATTGTAAATACTGCAATGAGTTGTCTTATAAAGATCCACGGGTAGTATGTTTTTCTTTTAGCAGTATTTTTGGTTGTAGGTGTCATTGAACAACAAAGATGGTGTTCCTCCAAGGGGGAGGGTTCTGTAACAACCCTGGTGAAAATTACATGTAATAAAATTTAATATGGACAAAATGATAACCACGGTTGATGGGACACTTATTCCAAGCTAAATGTTGAGCAAGACATCCTCGTGGGTGTTTATTTCAGTTATTATTGCTAAAGGACATTGGAAAAGGCAATGGAAAAGGCTTTGGAAAGGAAAATAAGAATTAATTGGCATTTATTTATGAAAATAAAGGAAATTAGGAGAAAAGGAAGGTGAATGGTCACAGGTTGCAAGTGAGGAGGAAATTAAAGGAAAATAATAGAAATTGAAGAAAATAGGGGTCTCATTGATAAAAAGGCTTCTGAGGATCTATTGGAAATATTTTTCTAAGGCTTAGTTAGTGTAACCTTTGTTAGTTCATTTTTGGAGATATTTGATTATTCTCTCTCCCTCTCTATCACTCTTGGACACTTAAAGTTTTCTTGGATCACTTTGGAATTGGATTAAGAAAGGAAAAGAAGGCAAGGGGAAGGAAGGAGAAAGCAAGGAAGAGAAAGATTAAGAAGCAGCAACATTATTCTTTGTAGGTATCAATTTGAATGTGTGATTTCCTTGCTATATTTGGAATGTATGGTATTGCATGTGGTTCTTCCTTGTCATGGAAAGGGTTTTCTAGGTGTGACAATGTTTTCAGCCTAGACTTGTCACTTCCGGATAGCCATGGTGTAATGCTGTTCTGACCTTTTGATTGATATGGATTGTCAAATGGATTCAGAGCTAAGAGAGGTGGATCTGAAAATGAAAGAACACATGTCATAGTGATTTGTGAACCTGTTGTGCCATACAACAACCCCCCCATTTCATATCATTAAAATTCCAAAATTATAGTGTGAAATGGGTCCCTTTTAATTTTTGTTCCAAATTGGTATCAATTTAGAGTTCTATTTCAAAAAAGGTTTGAATAAAAGGAAACATTATTAAAAGACCTTTTTAAATAAAACCAATCAAAAATCCCAATATAAAGTGATTTATCTTTATCATTGCGATAAAGCGATCGCAAGATCGCATATCGCAATGAAAAAGAAAGCACAACTTAAGAGACATCTTGGTTTTCGCCGTTGCGAAAATCACTATCAGATATCGCCAAAAGCATAAAGTAACATAAACATTAATCCTTGCTCCGATGCGATGCGATATCGGCGATCGCCAATCGGCAATCATACTTAAATGCAAAGAAGCTCCCCTTCACCCGATGCGATGCGATATCGCTATCGGCGATCGGCGACTTACCATGCCCTCATCCTAAGCGGCCCTACCAGCTATGCCCGACGTGATGCGATATCGCTATCGGCGATCAGGGTTTCCAAACAAAACCAATGCAATAACTTACCATTTCCCCGATGCCCGATTGCGTAAAGGGTAAAATAACATAGTTTTCAAAGTAACAGTCATAAAGGCGGCTTAATATGATTTATTCATAATTATGGCCATATCCTTTCGAAAGCCGCTCATCCACATTCAAACCGCCAAATCACCCAAAACATGCTTCAAATAAATCATTCAGCCATTAATCAAAGCAACTGGAATTAATGAGATTGACAGGCTATAACGACCATTTAATGAGAATAACAGGCTGGAGATCTATGCACGGATTTGATCCTAAGGCCGCCCTAAGTCGATTGATCGCTATGAATGCACCTAGATATATATATTTCATTATGTTCAATTCATGTTATTGTTGTTACGCTTATCTTTCACTCTGCGCATAATTCTTCCATAGAAACGGAAGAAAGTGGAATGGGAAAGAAATCCAAGAAGACTACAATGCCTACTGCTCTGCCAGCCGCAGGGCAAGTCGTCGCTGATCCTACTGGAAATAATAAAGGGCTTATATCAGATACAACATGCTTAGGACTCACCAGGACCACTTGGCAAGGGACTTATAATTTGATTGAAGCAGAAGGGCCAAAGGTGACCGAAGTAGAAATTTTATGTGATAATACCAGCAAATCTGATGCCAATTTAAAAGACTTGGCCGACTCCTTTCTACACAGAATAGCGGCTCGGGAGCAGATTCTTCCTTACACGGATGTGGTAAGGTGGGAAATCCAAGAGCTCCCAATTATCAAAGTATTGTTTAACGCTGCGGACGGGAGGATTTTCGGTTCGTTTCGAGCCGAAGACCTAAAGCTAATGTATCACTTGCCGCAAGAAGAGAATAAATATAATGCTGCATTTTTGGAGAAATTTCGAGCAGATAATGAGACCGAGTCTGAACCAATTCGAGGCTGGATATAAAATCCAGCAAAACACAAGCATGAAACCTCGGGTAAGTACTCAATTGATTCCTTGTGTTCTCCTTACTGTTATGCTGGAATTATGATGTGTAGGCTATGGGAATTGCATGACTCTGCCAATTTCACCATAGAAATGGTTCCCCGAATGGAGGCAGCATGTAGTGGAGAAATCATGGATTGGGCAGTCATATTATCCGACAAGTTAGCCAAAGCCATCCTCGACTTCAGGTCTGACTATCGTGTCACAGAGAGGGTTATTCCGCCATTTTATTACAGTGCCTATGTTATGGATGTGTTGTGTTTTAATTCTGAGTTTCCTGTGCTGGGATGGAGGTGGACGTCGCAAGACCCCACACCCATTCACAATATTATCGAAAACTATGGAAGACTGGTTATAAGCACCACCTGTACCAAATCTGCAACGGTTTTATGTTGCCAATTCATTATTCCATTTTTAATAAGCCTGCCCCGAAAATTTCTGAGCAAGCGGGGGTAGATTTGACTGTAGTAGCAAGTTGGTTTGGGGAGGAAAAATTCACCTATATCAGAGTTTTTGGCAGTCAGGCTAGGCCACATGTGCTACCACTTTACATCCCTGATAATCTACTTGCGAGGGAGGTAGCTTATCAAATCAGTGCTGAAGGGGTTACCCAGACCCTGAAAAGAGCTAAAAAACAGGTTTGGCCTTCTTTTCCATTACGAATTGGAGTGTATACCCTGCATGATATCAAGCATGCAGAGAAGGAAGTTGGGAAAATGAATTTGCTCACTTTGGCTACTCTTCCAAGAAGGCAGTATGATCCAAGGAAGATCGCTTACAATGCGCTCGACGAGGTCAAATTGGCCAAGGTCGAGCACAAAGAAGACAAATTCGAAGATTTATTCGCGTTAGCTGAATCACTGTATCAAGTCAAGTCGCTTGCCAGAAATGTGTATAATGATGAAGGGCTAGTTGAATTTAACAGAATTAGAGAACAGAGGTTGCAAACTCTGCCTCTAGACCTGTTAGCGATTGTTCTGACAACAACCAGGTCAAGCGAGTCTGAGCAGCGAGATAATACACCACCTCCTACTACATCAAAACAACAAGAGGAAGCGCATAGCCAGAGGCAGGATGTGACCCAGGAAAAGGTGCAGCGACAAGAAGAAACCCAAGCAAAGACCCAAGAAGAGAGCAGCTCTAAGAATAACAATGATACATTAGTTGATCCGAATTTGCTCCAGCAATGGAAGCAATTCAGTACAATTATTGATAACCTAGAGTGCTCGAAAGATGATGAGGTTTCTAAAGAAGGTGATACACAGGAAGCGACATCGAAACTGGTTTCGGGTGAAACCAGTGGCCTACCCAAAACAAAAGAACCAAAGATAATTCCTAAACATCCAACGGGAGAGATCGTTTTGCAAATTGAAGAGATCCCCCCTTTAGATGTATTTTATAGCCCCAAGCATAAAGCTGTTGTAAAGCGACAGAGGAAAAGGAGAAAAACTAATCAACCTTCCCCATTCCCTGAATTAACAGTAATGGGCAATGTTGTATGAAAAGAGGAATTCGACCCCTCCGATGACTTAACCAAGCTATCGCAATTCACTGGAGCATATTCAATGGCAACCATTGATAAAGAATTGGAGGTAAGCAATTTGTTAAAGACCAAGGACCAAGACATCTCTTCACTACAGGCGAGACTATCAGAAGTTCAGCAGAGGGCAGAGCAAGTGGAGAAAGAATTGCTAGTGCAGAAACAGAACAATAATCAGCTAACCAAGCAATTACAAAAGCAAAAGCAGAAAAGTGATGAAGGCGCAATCCAAAGGCAAAAGGAGCTATCGGCGGCACTGGAGCAGTTAAGAATATCAACTGAGGGAACAATGAAAGCGAAAGATGAGAAAATCGCTCAATTGACCACTCAAATTGAGCAAATGAAAAAGCTCCCTCAGATAGATGAGTTCAAAGCAGAAGCGCTCCAGTTAAATAAGGGATTGATTAATCAGGTTAAGCTACTATGTCAATAGATTACACAAGCATAACCATTGTGTGAATTGGTAGCATCCATAAACGAAAAGGTAGAAAAAGCAAGGACCGATTTGGATCAGGCCGAAGAAACACTGACAAACTTTATAGAATGACAGGATTCCAATGTAGGCCGGGCAGCTAATCTACCGAGAATTCTGGAATCGCGCAAAGAGATATTATTCACAGAATGGCAATCCCAACTAATGAAAGCAGAAAGAGCAATTTCCAGATGCAAGACAATCAGTGGAAATTTGGTTGAATTAGTAAATAATACACTGTATTTATCTAATATAATTTCCCAATGCACTCCAGGTCAATTAACAGCGGCAAATATGTTGGAGCACTCATGCTATCCGGAGCTGGAGAAAAAACGCAAGATTGATCGCTGGAATCAACAGTCTGACGTGGGATGCTTATTGGTTCTTCTTAATCAAGCCATATAGCCAAAGAGCCGCCTTGAAGTGCCTAACCGATGCTGTCGAGTATATTATACCCGACATTCAGGATGCCACCTTCGCCGCCCAATTCAATTTGCGCCTCAACAAACCGCCAGAAGTAGAACCAATGCTTGCAATAAGCCAGCTAAGGTTTAAGGGCAAACAACCTGAAGCATGACTCACTTCGCCGACTGCCAGATCACCCCTGAGAGATAGACCGCATTTACTGATACCAATTTAGTAGGATTTTGTTTCATAGATCTTTTTAGCTTAGTAGTATTTATAGACCCTTTC